>JAPQRQ010000003.1:20719895-20736517 GCA_037367365.1 Apogon talboti | reverse complement strand
AAATCCCTACACCCGTCTCCACGTCACACAAACACACGCGGTTTTGAATAGTTGCAATATCCGCCACCAGCCCAGTCATGACACAATATACTCAGTGCAACCTCTTCTGCCAAGAGTGCTCTGGCTTTCCTCTATGCAGATTAGCCATGTGCTAATTGTGCTTATTTATTTATTTTTTTATGGAACAGAGAGAAAAAAAGGCAGGGGAGGAGTTTGCTCCAGAAATTGATTAGATGACTGAGCAAAAAAAATAAAAAGACAGTGCAGCGTTGATCCTTGAGTAGCATGTTTTTTCTTTTCCGTTATTGCAAATGAAAAGGATTGACTCTTTCACCGTTTTCTTTTTTCAAAAAAATCTACCTTTACAGACCACGTAGTCCAATCATTGATTATGAAAGTGATCAGTGCAACACTACATCATGAGTTATTTAAGTTCAGATGACCACAGTTTAACTAGATATTGAAATATAGAGTCTTCAGGAAGCACCACAGTAAGGTTATGTTTATTATTAGTCAAATTTTCCAAGCATGACCCAGATATTCTCTAACCCTAATAAGCTTTTTATACATACCATTGACCTCACTTTTTCACAGATGTGTGGGCTGAAACAAAGCCTTTTCCTTTGCGTGCTTAAGATCTTCATGCATCAGGGAATCTCCCTCCCTTTTCCTAAGTAAATGCACAAAAGAAAAATTATGATGTACACAATAAAACAGGGGTGGGCTCTTTGTTTCAATACATTATTTTACTCCATTAGTTTATTTAACATGGAATGTGCACATCGATAAACTTAGGTAAGACTAAAACAGGATATAAACATTGACAGACCTGCAAAAAGAAAAAAAAAATCTGTGAGCAGCTAACAAAACAAACTATTACAAGTTACAATATACAAATGTTTTTACAAATGCATGATACAACTGGTTAAAATGGTCTTTATGATGTTCTGTACTTTGATTAGATATTTGGATCCTCCATTTGTCAGTTTGGAAGAAACTGAGGAAATGTCACTCTCAATTGATGTGGTCCCCTCCTCTTTAAAGGTGGTTGTGATAAGTAAGAGCTTTTTGATTAATTGATTTGGTCAAAAACAAAGGAATGGATGAATTTTATAATAGATTAAACTGTTTCAGCCTGCTTTCAAGAAAAAAAACAAACCTTTTTTATTCTAACTACCTGATTTAAAATATTTTCTGGTTCTTTCCTGCTTTCAGACAATAAACAGAATATATTTGGGTGAGGAGGATCTCATCCTTGGCTTTAGAAAAGTTGTGTTCCATTGGCCATTGGTGGAATGTTCTGCAATAATCTGAATGGTGATGTTAAGATGTTGCTGTACCTCTCTTCTGCTTCTCTACAACACCAGTCTACCACTACCTTAGAAATAGTTACACAACTTTGTATAAGCACACAAAGACAAATGTTACATATTGTACCTTTTAATGTTTTTCCTTTTGAGGGGGAAAAATATTATATTGCTCAGCTAGTTCACTGTCAGCACAAATATTCTCCTAAAAAGATATTTGATACACTGTTTTGCTGTAATACATTTTCATACAGTATACATGAGTTTATGCTCAGTCCTACCACTACAGCTCAGTAATCACCACCATGTAAAACCACCGGACTTTAATTTCAGCTGTATCTGAACTCCATGTAGTCTAGATGCCACATAAGTAGTGATTGTGTAATAATTAAAAGCAAATTTAAAAACAATATCGACCAAAGCTGTATTGCAATTACTGAAGAAACGCTGAGAACATGACATCCACTGTCAGTTTTTATTTACTCTTAGCTTGCAGGTTTTAGATCCAAACCTAAATTTTACCAGTGTGTGCTTGCTGTCATTTGTGTGTGAGAGCACAAGAACCCACTCAGCGGGTTGCATGCCTTATCGTCTTTCCACTGTGTCTATCTTGAACTCAGTGCCACTGACATTTTCCTGAGATAGACCAGAAACAAATCACTTTCCATCCTACACACTTCCGCCTCCCATTTCATTAAAGATTGAACCAACACAGGAAATTAAATGTACTTTTATAGGTAATGTAAAGTATTTACCCGCTTAAATACATTTGCCCTTTAATTGTAGCAGAAAATATTAGAAAATATTTTGCTTCACAACATCTCTTGGCAATGTTTTGAGTGCTTTATACTTGGAAATTTGAATGTTGTTCTTCTTTTAATCCTAGTTTTACTGGTTGATTAAACTCAGTCCTGGTAATAAAAAAGAAAGAATCGCAATGAGATGCTCAAGGTCTTTACTGAACAGCAGCAGCACTCCAGCCTTGACGTCTTTCTAGAAAGAGGACACTCATCCTATAACTGAGATAAATAGGAACAGAAGCTTCAGAAGTAGACCCTGACCTCCAAACATCAGATACAGCACGGGGTGGTTTGTGTGCTTAAAGCGCACACCTATACAGTATAAAGATCTCAACTAAACCTCTGTGGGATTTTTGGGGGATGTGTAACAGTGTGTCAGATATGAACAACTTAAGCAACTCAAGGGAAATGCTGGTAAACAGATCAATGAGGGCTGAGCAGTGGACTGTTCACAGCCAGCATCTGTGTTAAGGTGAATGCAAGAGGGGTAAAGTGTTTAAAAGAAGAGGTCAGGAGTAGGTTGAACACCCTCAAGGTTTCATATGGCTCTGTTCATCACATAACACCATGCATTTTAGTCAGAAATGTGCAAAGACATATGGTGTTTGTACTTATCAGACTAGATATTAACCAGTGATTTTTTTTTTTTTAATGCAGGTGTTTGGAGCAGCATAAAAGTTGAAATATAAATAATTGTTTAATTTGTTAGAAGTCAAAGTAATACATACCTAATTTAAAAAATACATCAAGAGCTGAATATTAAACAAACTGCAAAAAATATATGCAATAGGACTGTGACACATTAATTTAATTACATTTAATTCTAAATTGCAAAAAATTATTTTTATTTCTCAATAAAAAGTCTAAAACTCTAACCTCTTTATTTTTCCTAATACATTAATTGCGAATATGTTTCTGTAGTTGTATGTATATGGCATGCAGTTATAGTAAAGATAATTTTTCAGTCATGTTTTGTATTCAGTTCCTATAGATGGAAAACATTAGATTAAAATTTGTAAATCATCTGTACGTAAAATTTTTTGGTCATATCACTCAGCTCCACTACACGGGGGCTGTTTTTATCCTTTGAGCCATTATTTTTATATAAAGTCGAATATTAACCATCAGCCACTATCAGAACCAAGACATCTTAGCTTCCTAAACTCTCCATTTTTATTGTCCGCACTGATGCACAAAACTGGAGTTCAGTTCACTTAAGCCTCCTCAGATGCTGCTGACTTTTAGATGAGAGGCTGAAACAGAGAGAAAAATATTTTTCAAAATATATGTATCAGTGCAGACAAGGAGTCAATATCTGTGCTTCCCGGACAAAACTGGCAGGAATCATCATGGCAACCATGCACACTTATACACAAAAAACATGTTGTAGTCCTCTCCCTAGATTTTAAACTTCAATCGTCTCCTCTTTAGATATACATATCCTTGAATCCCACATTCAAGGGGCGCTATGGTATGGGGTGAATCTGCACCAAGCATCAGGTACTTTGAAAATTTCTGCTGAAATTGCAGCGTATTATTTTTAATTACAGTAGATTAGTTGTTGTAGGCCTTTACAGTTAAGTGGCACGAAATAGCCACTTGAGTGAATATTGGTGCTAATGTGAGATGATCAGCAGCTTTAGTCTGAAAATCTCTGTAATAGGTATAAAGTACTAACAGGTTTTGCACTTGTATGCGCAGTGCATGCTTATCTGTGCCATGTGATCACCTGGTTAAAAGACGACTATCTCCATGGGTGGAGTGGCGGTTTGATGAGGACGTGAGTGAGAGATGAGTGGCTGTTTAGGGAGCGTCAGCGCTGATTCTCCACGTGGCTCTGGGAGCTGGAGTCGAGCTGTACTTTCCAGCTCTGGGCCTGGTGAGAGAGGACTGAGCTGTCATGCGGTTTAATGGAAAAGTGGGTACATATACAGACAGACCAGTGTGGAAATGTTGCTCACTGCAAGTATTGATTGAAATTGGTGGGAGAAAAAAGTTGATTGTTTGATAGCTCTGGAAGAATAAGTGGAAATGAGAAATGAATTTTGCCTTTAGTGTTGTCGTTAAGAGTTTGTTAGCATGGAAGTCATTTTTAATGTGGATTGCAGGACATTAGTGGGAGATTCGAGCCTCAGTGGCACCTTTACTGATGACACAGGAGGCTCTGTCTAACTGCTAAAGCAGCTCATTAGGAAAGAGCTATAGCTCCTCTATCCAGTTTGGCTCCACTAAACTGAGCTTGTTTTTTTTTTGTTGTTTTTTTTTTTTTTTTTTTAAGGATGGGGAAGAGGAGATTTGTTGTTGTTTTTTTTTTCTTTCGTTGCCATAATTGGACAACTATATCTGTCTGAAATACACTGTAAAATTCATAGCTGATGTATTTGTGAAAATTGTTGAACCTGGGCAGAAATAAATGAATGATAGCTTACCCTTTGCTCCAACTCAACTTTGTTACTACTGCTACACCTGTCAAGCTTTCATACCTACCATGCTACGCTATGAAATATCTCTGTGATGTAGTCGTTAACATCCAAAGAGGGCCGGGCGATCATACGAAAATCACAATCCTCAATCTCACAAGCTACACTGCACTGTGAGTTTTATTCCTTAGTTTTCCTGGAAGTCTTAGTGGGTGGTGTTTTTTTTGTTGTTTTTTTTTACTCAAAGCTAAATTAAAATGTGCATAATTTTGGACCAGTATTTTTGCAACATTTTGACTCTGTTCAGAAAGACCACAAAACAAACCTTATTGATCAAAAAAACTCTGGTCCACGTTTTTGTGACTTGACTTATGTACATCTGTGACAGGTAGTGTTTCCCAATAATTATCTAAACTGATTCCTGCTGTAATTTTATAAGAAGCCAAAAATATTTCAACACTCTTAATTTGTGTTGAGCTGCATCAGTGTAAGTTAGGTTTAGTGCATATCAGCATTCAGAAGCCGGACCAGCAGCTCAGAGTTAATTTAATTCTTATTTTGTTTATCATTATTAAAACACAAAGTGGACTTACAAAACTCTTAACATAACAATAAATATTTACTAAATAGAGTTACTAGTAGTGACTTAAGTGCTAATGGTGATGTTATCTAATGACATCATATGAACAAGCAGATCATACAAATCAGGATTGCTGAAGATTTCCAGATTGCCCAGCGTAGTGTGTTGTGTTGTGGTGACTCCAGTCATGATGCGGTTTGGTTTCAAACAGAGGTTAAAAGTGCATTAGAGGTCACAGGAGAGAGAGCCTACCGGGGCCTCTTACCTGTCCTCCCCATGGTGCGGTTGGTAATGACCCCAGGGAACGTAGTAACACTCCCCCCTTCTTTTCCTACGCACACAAAACATAACACAACATAACACACATGCACATCCCCTCCTGAACCTGGAGGAGCTCAGGAGAGTGTGGCCTGGGGGAGGCAGCAGGCAAAACATGGACTGGAATCTGTTATCTGGGATAATGGATTAATGGTTGACCACTCTGACAGCCTGTTGATCCCCCTCCACCCACCCACCCGCACCTACATCCCACTTGAACACACATACAGCAGCCTCCTGCCGAGCAGCCCCCCTTCCCCCTCCTCCACATGACCTCCCCTGTCTCGCTGCAGCGCTGTCATTCATAGAGTGCCAAAGCCTGCTGCTTTATTAAAGCCCAGGAAGAGCAAGGCCTGGCCCAGGTTCAAACAGCAGTGCAGCTGGGACCTGTTACATTTTCGGCAGACTGCCCTCTCCGTCTCGCTGGCTATAAATAGCCCCGGCGGTTGTCTCCCTTAACCAAGGAAAAGAGGTTTTTGGGGGAGGAAAAAAAACACACACACACACAGATTAATAACCGTGGGAAGCAATGAAAGCTTTGTGTCTGCTGCCCGAGGTCAGCGGGCCAGGAGGTGTTGCTACTTCAAAAGCCCCTATTGTGGCTCATACATTCAGATGCCGCTGCGGTGGGTTTGATGAGAGTAGAGGGGCTGCCAGCGGCGGCATGGCATCACATCATGCCAAACAAGCAGATACCCATCAATCCCAGCAGTGCTGTCAAATCATCCTGTTTTTTGTTACTGTAAAATTTTTTTGCAAGGCCTGCATGACATGAGAAAAATGCAGAGGATATTTCTTGCAATAGACAAATGTTGAAATGTGTGTATTGTGCAGGTCCGTGTATTTCTGTTTTAGCCTACACTGCAAGTCATTGCTATTCAACATGTTTTAATTGTGTGTTTGAAACACATTGTCTCTCCTCAATCCGAAATAAAGAGAAATTGTGTTGTTCTGCTTTACTACAATATAAACTGCATTTCATCAGTCCTCTTTGCCTTCTCAACCATTGTGTTACTTAAATCTTTCAGTTACCACAAACTTGACACATTAAATTGAGGGTGCCTAATGGCTAGTTGTGGCTTTATCTGATTGGTCAAATGTTGAGAATGCATAGCTCATACATTCATACATGTACTGTGTAAAACATGCCAGAGGAAGGAGACTGATTTATATGAAGGTGCAGTAGAAAATTATACTTGTAAATTTCTCACACAGTAGCTACAATGTCAAGTCAGGCCAAGCTTACCTTCATAGGGATTAAATAGTAAATCACGGTAATGCATACATACATGCATGGAAACTGAACAGAAGTGAACAATCCTAGCTAAATAATCTTGTTTTATTAAAGTTAATGTTCTGTTCAGTTGATTAGGTATTTATGTGTAGTTTGTTCACACTTATTTCAGTATTTGTTATTGTAAGTCTCATTATCATTGCAGTATTTATAATGCAGTGTGTTTCCAGAAGATATTTTTTTTTACTTTTCAGTGTTGCATTTATTAGAAAAAGTGGTTAAGGAAATAAAAAATAACTTGACTAAATTTGGTAAAACTTGCTTGAGGTAGTGTTTTGACCAAGAGTTGATGCAGTGAGTGGGAAATGGACACACAAATTTTATACATTAAAAGAAGTCACATGACTGATAAACAGCTTCCACAACATGAAGACATGGCTGCCAGTGCAACAGGTAGTGTGGACGAATGAGGAGACATTTCATTGTATTTTTAAGTGGGCTTGTCCATGACAAAGTATCACAGCCACTTACAGAAACATGGCTAACACTGTAGAAAATGGCAAACATTCCTCATATCACATCCAGAACTAGGTTTTATTCATATATTCATTACACCAGTGTTGGATTGTTTTGCTTGATTGGGTTCAGTAAGCTTGTTTTCTGACCGTGGCTCCAGCTGTTGATAGTAGCCGCTCCCTCATCACCACCCCCACCCCGCTTCTCTTCTTCCTCTGGGTCTCGAGCCAGACTCGCCGCGTGGCCTGGCCCAGTAACACTGCCTCACCCAGGTCATGTGGATCCCTTTAGTCCAAGCTGGCCAAGGTCAGCCCCCCAACCTCCGGGGCCACCCTGACGTAGCTCCAGCTGAAGGGGTGGGCCCTGCTCCAGATACCGCAGACACTTCCACTTCCTTGAGCTTATTTTCACAGAAACCCTCCCTGACGTCTCGGCCGTAACAGTATCCACCCACTGGCACAATGATCTCCTGGGCAGGGAAACGCTCCTGGCGGATACAGTGGGCTCATTCATTCATTCATGGCCAATTTTTTCCCTTTCTAGTAGGAAAGTAAATCCACTACTGTTTTGCTCCCTCCCCCTCCTCGCTTTTTGTTCTGTATTTGCTTGATTATGCTGTGACTGTTTAGAAGATGATGGAGGTGTCATCATTTGTGCTCATTGCAGAGTAATGTTTTTGGTTTTTTGGGGGTTTTTTTCCTTAAGGAAATGCACAGTGAAAGGTTCTGTCAAGTTGCTAAATTCTGAGGGGAAAAAAAAGACTGGCAGTTGCATCATTAGCTTGTTAGTGTGTGTAGCAGTAAATGCACCATAACCATCAACCCCTAGCCATTTTTAAGAGCGCTTTTGCTACTATTTCCATCTACTCATACGCTCAATTTCCCTTCGTTTGTCCTCTAGCCTCCAAGCCCCATGGACCAGGTAGGGAAGATGCGTGGGCAGCCGTATGGAGGACCCAACCCTTATTCCCAGCAGCAGCAGGGGCCTCCCGCAGGGCCCGGACCCCAGCAGGGAGGCTCCTACCCAGGTCAAGCCTACGGACCTCCGGGACCCCAGAGATATCCAATGGGGATGCAGAGCCGGACACCTGGAGGGATTGGTGGCATGCAGTACGGACAACAGGTCAGTGAAGACGAACATCCATGATTTGCGTTAAACTTGCACATTTTCTTAAACTCTCATGTACTTAAGTTGGTTTTAATCAGAGGTTTTTGATGTAAAAATTCTGTGAGTAGATTGATTGTCAAGGAAAGAAAGAGGCTGCTTATCGGTTTTGGGGGGGTAGGATAGTAAACACTCAATGTTTTGCTTTTCTCTGTTGCTTCACCAGAGTTAATCCTCTACATTATCTCTCCATCCTAAAGTGTCATTCACACACTGTAGAAAGCGACTCCTTTGATTAAAAAATTCCTATGCACTACTTTTACATCAGTCTAATATACTATCGTGTGTTTACTCAATTGTTTGACTGGTCGCTGTCATTTGCATACAGAACGACAGACAGAACCACCAGGATTTGTCCTAGTATGTCTGATGGGCTATTGCTACCAGATGCTGCTAAAAACAATGAAAAATACATTAAAGGCAGAACGATAGACTTGTAATTTAATGACAATTTTACTATCGTGACTGTCTCTAAAAATGAGCCGGAGAAAAAAAAAACACTGAGAGAAAGCAATCCTTCGATTTCCAGTTTTTCACCGTCTGCTTTATTTTCATTCTTTCTGGCAAAACTCTAAGTTCATGTTGTGTGTACGGGCACAGTGGGCAGCGTCTTTCCGACAGCGGCATTCCAATTGAAAACAGCAAACATCCAGTTTGCCGTAGCTCCTTACTCAGAGCTCGGAATAAGGCCCTAGTTGAACTCTGAGCCAGGCAGTCGGTCTTCACAGAGAAGCACACGCAGAGCATCCTGTCGGGTGTAGCCTTTTTCTTCTGCGACCACTGTCTGTGGTCTTGTGCCCATTGTGTGCTGTGATTATCTCATACTGGCTTGCCTGGTGTCTGACCATGGACTCGATAAGTGCCCTGCAGAGAAGAAAACAGCTTCCATCCCTTTGTTACGCACATACAATACAGCCACTTCATGTTGTTTTAAAGGCAGTTTTTTATCATCTCCTTTTTTCTTTTGAATTCTCAAGTAGCTGAGAAGTCTCCCAAAACAACATGTGGTTTTTTTTTGTTTTTTTTTTTTTTTGACTGCGTTTCCTCACAAGGTCAGTGCTTTCTCCTTCTACGCTCCTTGAGGGTAATGAAACGAAAACGCCGTATTGAAAGGCTTTCCGCGCACAAGGATCGGGTAGAATATGAAAAGGCTCATACTGAAGTTCAAGGAGATGAAGTCGAAACTCAATTTTTATTTTCATGGCTGTAATTTAAAGTGATATGCCGCTGAATTTCAACACTTAGATGTGTTTTTTTTTGTGTGCTCTGACTGATCAGTTTACAGCGAGGAACGCTCTCCCCTCTCTCTCAGCCACGGAGAGAACACTTGTCTTTCTCTTTTAATCTGTGAGAAAGATGAAGAGATGCTCTGATTACTCCACTGAGAATGAATAGTAGAAGGGAAAAAAATCAAAGAGGTGACTTTGGATATGGGGTTATTTTTATGTTTCTATTGCTTTAGAAAGGATTCTGTCAGTGCACTTGATGTATTCAGGTAGTCACTGTTTTTATTCCTCAGGAGAGAAAACTTGGAGTAAATCTTTATTTTTACTGAACAAAGCTGGAGGCAGTCCAATGCCTCTGACATATAGGGCTGTTGCAATGAAATTGGAGTTTGATTTATTGTCATATAAATAAATGTGATTAACGGTTTGATGTTTTCTCTTTTTTTCTGTTTTTTGTTTGTTTGTTTGTTTTTTGCTACTCTTAAAGTATAAGCCTAAAAATGGCTTAATTATGTACATGCAGTACACGTCATGAAGAAGAGGAGCAACTGGAACACTGTAAAAATTTAAATTCTTAAAATTGGATTTTTGGCCTTGTAACTAAATTGCACACAGCAGATTTAATGTAAAAATAGTACAAATTAAGCTCAAGTCAGTATTCATAGATCCTTCTGTTAAAATGCCCAACTTCTCAGCGGAATTAAACATATTAACAACCTGTTACAAAAATGTTTTGGTCTCTTTAGCCTGTTTCCCTGTTCATAGCAAGTGTATGATGGGATTTTTTTAATGTAACTCATCCTTTACATTGCCTAAAGATATGTATTATTAAGAGTATGACTTTAAATGTCAAATATGGTCACCCCTCTGTCAGAAAATGGCTATCGCCACATTTCAAACGTGAGACTTCACAATTGTAGTTTATGGCAATGAAGCGAGCACCTGTCAAAAGACAAACAAAATAAAATGATGCAGAAATAGTGATGAAATATGGCTCATCTGTAGCTTCTTCCAGTTTTTTTTTTGTACTGGTAAATGGGGATTATGAAGATAATGTAAAATAGATGTGGGTAATTCATAATGTGTGGACAGCCCTTGTGACATATTCATCGTCTAGTGTTGGTGATTCTAACCTTCCTGTTTCCGTGCCTAGATGTCAGCCTATGGACAACAGGGGCCCGCTGGCTACGGTCAGCAGAGTCAAGGCTACTATGGTCAGCACGCCCCCCCTTCTCACCCCGGGCAGCAGCAACAGCAGCAGCCGCAGCAGCAGCCGCAGCCATACCCCAGTCAGCCCCAGGGCAGTTCTGGTCCTCCCTATGCCCAGCAGGGCCATCCTTCTCAGCCTCCTGGCCAACATGGGCAACCGGGTGCCCCTTACCAACAGTCCCAAGGTCCCCACGGTGCTCCACAAGGTCAGGCTCCTTATAGCCAGCCCCAGCAGTCCCAGCCAGGGCAGCCACCCTACGGCGCTCCCCAACAGCAGCAGCAGCCTCAGCAGCAGCAGCAACAACAGCAGGGTCCAGGCTCTCAGAGCCAACAGGGCCCTCAGGGTCAGCCTGGCTACCCACAACCCACTGGGCCAGGGCAACCACCACAGCAACAACAAACGCCGCAGCAACAGCAGCAGCAGCAGCAGCAGCAGCAGCAGCAGCAACAAGGGCCCCCACAGCAACAGCAACAACCAGGAGGTCCCCCTCCTCAGGCTCAGCAGCCACCAGGGCACGGGCAGCAGGGTCAGCCGTCGCCATACTCCCAGACTCCCCCACTGCAACAGCAACCGCAACCACAGCAACAGTCACCATATCAGAGGTTCCCGCCTCCCCCACAGGTAACCCTGTACTGCTGAAGTGGACCAGGGCTGATGTAGATTGGACATTTTCATTATATTTAGTCCATTAGTTTGTTTTTTGACAGTCTTGCCTAGAAACAAATTTGGCAACTTTTAAGATCGCTTAAGCAACGTTCGTTCTTACTATCACTGAACTAAAAACTGGCATCTGGATCTTTATCGTGCTCAAAGAAACATTTTAACAGCTCTTTCAAGTTAGATTTGTTTGAAAGGTTTCAGGTTGATGGTTCCATTGCAGATTCACTTTACAGGACATTTCTTTGCATGTGAAGTTATATAATTGGCTAACAATTTACATAAAAGATGGTTAGTCTTGATCATTGGCTAATTATTTTACTTACCTTTTTATTTCAAGCCAGCTTGAAACAAAATTGTCAGGTACATCTCTTAGTTTCAGGGTACATAGGATTATGTATCTGGCTTGAAAAACAGACCAAGAAAATGAAGAAAACAATAATGATAGTAAAAACAGCTTAAGTAATGATTTTACAATAGCCGCTGAATTCTACAAGTGCTACTTAAGTGTGCTTTACTAAAAAAGATTAAAATATTTATCACATGTTGGCATCATAAATATGCAAATATGTGTGATGTCATCCAGTGAACATGGTTGGACTGGACTTTATTTGTTCAGTTTTCCATGCATAAGTTGAAAAAAAATCAAGGGGGGGGGCTTTACTTGCAGCTATTACCAGTATTTGGTTTTCATATTTTACTTTACTTAAAAAAATCTCTTACCACTAATTTTTGGCTTATTTTTCATTAATTATAATAACCCTGCTTTGTACCTATGGCAGCAAAACTGAGTTTTGCATTTACGTAATAATAAAACCCATTTGTCTCAAGTAATATGAATTAAAGCGCTAAATTGTCTGGAGCTGTTTTACTGTGAATGCTATTCACTAGGTCCATCAGTTGATTTTACAGAACTATTATTATATATATCATCCAGAAATGATTTGATAAAGAGAGCTTTGGATGAACTGCCAGGGTAGTCAACTGAGGGCTGATTTGCTGCTTAATTAAAGTCGCTCTAAATTTGTGTTTGGACATTTTTCATCATCCTGTCAGCAGAAGAGTTGGAAACGCTGCACCGGGAGCAAGAACAGCTCTTTCAAAATGAATGTAGAAATAGTGAGGCTCCTGTTTTTAAATAAATGAACTGTAAGGACTCACCAGCGTCTAAATATCAGAGTGAAGCTTGGCTCATGATTTGGTTGTTGGTGCAACAGTATAAAACAGACTTTTCCAAAATGTTTCAGCTTGAATATTGGTGTTAGGACCCAAACTTATAAAAATACTCAAGTTATCATTTGTATTTTTCTATCTACTCTTTCTCCATCAAAGCACATGTTGAATAATTCATGGGATGGGACTGAATGTTGGAATTCCAATCAGTTAAACAGATAATGTCAGTTAAAACAATACAAATAATGTTGATGAGGAAGCAGCACACTTAACACAGAATATTATCCATTCACATACAAGTTCAACCTGATCCATGTTTGCATAATTCATATCATGTTAAAATAATACTATAGATTCTTTTAAAACTTGAGAATGATCATAAGTGACAGTAAAAAACTGTATGTGAAATACTATATATTCAGGTTGTAAGGTACGGATCACATTAACATTATTTTTATACATTCTACTCTAACCCAGTAAAAACGGGTCCATGCCCCATTTTGGGTTCTGACCCAAATTTTGGGAAAGGTGCTAATAAATGATAAGAACAACAGAAGTGTAACGATTCTCCAAATCCACCTTTTGGTTCAGACTTTAATTATTGAGCTCCCCAAAAAGAGAATAAACAGTGAAATTAATTTTGGTGGGTTTTGTAAAATCGGCAAAAAATTAGAAAATCAAGAATAATGTGAAGTGACATTATAAGTCCAAGTTAAGTTCACATAAATGAAGAAAACAAAAACATACAAATAAACTTAGTTGAGTAGTTGAATTACGTCTCCAGTGTTGTGTATTCGGTCTCAGTTTCACAATTCTTACCTCCTATAAAAACCCTGGTGCATCCTATAGGTGATTGGAGTATGTACCCATGTCTATACTGGGGCCATCATGCAACACAGTAATAAAAACACTGTTGCTTATTGTGATGATGAACATCATGGTGCGGCTGTCTTTTACTAGTACCCTTTTTGCCAATCAGATGTATAGATTTCAGCCTTTATCATTAGTTATCACAGAAATTACTATTAACTATTAGCTAAACACCTTAGTTACTGATCTAGTTTTATATTGAATATAAAAACATACAGTCCAGGACTATATATACACAATGCACATATCTTGGTTATGACTCTTGAATGATAATTTTCCTCAAAAACGGATCATTTTAAGTCTCTCTTAGAATGTTCCATCTGTTACTGCCAGTTGGAGATCTGCTACATGTATCTGTCTGTATCTGTAAAAAAAAAAAACTAAAAAAAAAACAGTCTTAGTGACACATGGATGTCACTGTATCATCATCTTTTTCCCTTTGCTCTGATCAGGAACTCTCCCAGGATTCCTTTAGCTCACAGTCCAGTGCTCCTCCTTCCAACCAGCCCATGGCTTCCAACAAGAGCAGTCAGGAAGACAGCATGCAGGCCCGGCCTTCCAGTCTGCCGGTGAGTGCTCCAACTCTTCATTCTACTTATTTTGCAGGCGTCCGTCGCTTTATTATTAAGCATGAAGCAGCATCAACCAGCGCTTTACTTGTTAATATACATCAGGGGTGTCAAACATAAGGCCCGCGGGCCAAAACTGGCCGCTAAACGGTCCAATCTGGGAGTGCAAAAATGACACTGAAAATATTAACGGTCAAGGGTGTTCAGGGGTCAACTCAATGTGTTATCAAGTAAAATAATAATCTATAAATAATGACAAAATTTCTGCTTGGTTTAATGTGAAAAAAGTAAAATTACATTATGAAAATAATTACATTTACAAATTATCCTGTCCCAATAAATGTGAATAACCTTAGCAAATATGAGAAACCTGAAATCATGAAACATAAGTGCAGTCTTAACAATATAATGCCTGTTTTCTGCATTTGGAGATCCACTGTGATCTGTAAATTTTTCTTAATAATAAGACGTAATATTGTTGAAATGGCATTAATTTGTTCATTTAAATTTAAAAAAAGATAGTTCAAGGTGTACATGATTGTTTAGGTTATTCACATTTTTATAATGTAATTTATAATGTAATTGGATTGTTATGTATAGGTTATTATTTTACTGGTCCGGCCCGCTTGAGATCAGATTGGGCTGAATGTGGCCCCTGAACTAAAATGAGTTTGACACCCTTGATATACATTTTTAAACACTGAGACAAAGATTAGTTTGTCTCTAAGTATTCAGCGTCACTAACTTTGGGACTCTTACATAGTTAATAGACTGGCATCTGTGTTTGTTCCATAATGCAAACATGACACTAGCTCCCATCCAGAGAAATGTGGGCTAAATATTGGGTTTGCTGTGAAACATTTGGATTTAGCTGCAGTGTATTTAGAGAAATGCGGTGGACATTTTGTGCTGTTTTCAGAGCTGTAAGTCATGTGTGGTTTGTTCTGTAGTAGCTTTAATATTCAGTACTTTGGACTGCAGACACACTGGTGATGCTCAGTTTTGTTTACTGCTTTTTTTGTTTGTTTGTTTGTTTGTTTGCTTGTCTACTGAAATACTGACGAGGACAGGGAGTCGGTGAAGCCTGTGCAAAGTCTCAGCATTTTCTAAAAATCTTTCCCCAACTGACACACATGGCTCATAATGTTTCTAGGAAGAATTTAGATACATAACTGAACACCGAGAGGGCTCTAGCGGGAGGCGGAGTGCAAGGTTTTTGTATGTTTTAATAGCAGTTAAAGGCCACTGGCTCTTGTGTGAAGTGCGAGGTGGTCCCAGTAACCTTAAAGGATATTAAAAATGACACAAAATTGAGACGATAATGACTTACATTTTGGGACAAACCGTTTATTGAATGTCAAACAAAGACTTGAGCTCCATTGCTGTCTTGAAGGTAAATTCTTGCTCCAGCAGGTATTAAGTCAGAGGTGGTCAAAGTACACACATTCCCTAGTCCAGCAGAAGCATGGAAGATATTTATGCAAGAAAATAAAGCAAGACTGGTAAAAGTTGCACTGATTCAACTTCTTTACTGCTGTAAAAGTGGAAAAGTACAGTTTCATGTATGCGCTCAAAGTGTAAAACCATTACATTTAGTTTTTCTATGCAAAGCTAACTGAACCTCGCGTCATATTGGTATAATATGAGGACTATTACACTATTCTGAAAATAACGAACATGAACTTCTCTCCAAAGTACAAATCAGTTTTCAATGTTAGAAACAGAACTTGATGAAACCTACGACACTTGTTCTCTGTTATGCAGCCATCTTTTCTAGTTAATTTCGGCTTTTTTTTTTTTTTTAATGTATTTTGTATTGTTTCCATCTTGTTGCATCTCGTGCATTGTTTTCTTATTGTCTATGTCACAGGTGATATTTTTTTAAATGTAATTTCCCATTCTTTTAATGTTGGTTTTAATGCTGTGAAGATGCACACACTGATGTAAAATCAGAGTAATGTGCAATGCCTTTTAATTAATGGTAAATAACATGCATTTGTGGATTTATGTTAGACGCTCAATATCCAGCACTATTTGGTTTCAGTACAAGCAGATTTACTCCTCAGGTGTAAATTTGGTACTGAATGTCAAGGCACTTTTCAGTGACATCTAAGCATTTTGCTAATATTGACGTGTCAAAGAGAGATTTATAGTCCATATAGATCTCCAGCTCCATTGCTGTCTCTAAAATACTCCCTCTGACTTTAGCTGACATTCAGGTACATAATAAATAGCTCACGTTGGGTGGGGGCAAAGCATGTTCAAGCTGTACAGGTTGCAACTGACGTGTTTTGGAGGGAAAAAAACAAAACAAATTCTGCCAGTGGAAGCGAAGTAAATCTGGTGGTTGATAGCCCTCTGGCTCAAATAAAGGTGAGAACCCCCTTCCCTTCCCTCCCCGCTCCCCTCCTCGCCATCCTCCCTGTTAAAGAGGCGTCTCGCTGTAACACGTTGCAGTTTCCATGGCAGTATTTATAGGTCAGACTGCGGAGCTAACCTCATTCTGAGCCTCAGGGAAGGAGAGTGAGAAATGATATCATTAATGAGAGAGAATGAAAGTGAGAGAGGGAAGTGGAGG
>JAPQRQ010000003.1:20709703-20719867 GCA_037367365.1 Apogon talboti | reverse complement strand
CTGAGGGAGTGCAAGCAAATAACTTGAAATAGTGTGAGTGATTGGTTAAAGTGTGGGATGCAGAGAGGGAGGGGGGATGAGAGGCAGCGCTGTGTCTGCCAGTAGGGGGATGCCCTCAGGATGTGTTTCCCTCCTCTTTTATTTATTTCTCTTATTTATTTATACATCTCTCTACGGGCCCAGCCATTGGCCGAGCAGGCCAGACCTTGGCTATTTTTATTTATTTATTTATTTATTATTTTCCTCTCGGACTTCTCGGGGATTCCCTACCTGTGCACTGTGATTGGCTGCAAGAGACAGTAATCATCCTACGGTCGGGATGAACCGCTCCCCCTCCACCTCCTCCTCCTCCTCTTCTTCCTTCAGCACCATGAGGAGCCTCATGATACTGCATTCACATCAGTAGAACTCTGACGGATCAGTTGAATCCTACAGGTGTTATGAATAAATATGCACCATTGATAATTGTAACACCTGGAAATCAAGCTATTTTCACATCCAGACTTAAATGGCATCAGCTCTGACACTGCAAAACAGGCTGCAGATGTCTCCAAAATGAAAAGTGCAATATTCTGAATATGCGATTTATGATAATGCAATAATGCGTAGAAGACGCTCCATGAAGGGCTAAAACACGTTAAGGCAATTTCGTTACTTATTTTTTATTTTTTTTTTAAATAATAAGTATACATTTGTTACCCTGGAAAAAGAGTATAAATAAAGACAACGCCAACCAGAAGGACATTAGTATATGGTCCAGCCGTTGGCCAAATTATGACAGATGTTCAAAGTACTAACTCACTAACATCTAGAAATATTTAACAAATTCAATTTGTCAAATAACAAACGTACTTACAAGAAGCTGATCGAATCAAGTTTTCTTTCATAGCCATCATACATTTTTCCAGTATGGATATGTCAGTGACTCTAAATTGTATTCCTGATGGTCTTAAAGTCTTAAACATTACATATTGTAGCCTGTCGATAGTTTGAAGAATAAATGCATTGCTTCATCAATACTAATCCATACATTAGATGTTGGTGTAATTTAGGTACTTAAAGTTGCTTTGTTTGTGTTTTTACATGGTACAAGTGGTAGCAAGAAAGTAAATGTAAGAATGTCCTAGATCTGCACAAAGCAGTCTTAGTGTCAAGATCTCTGCCTATCAGACCTGAATTCTTTGTTCAGCTGACTTCTAGCAGACGCTGTGTAGCCTTATTGTTTGGTCAGATCGAGCACAGTTTATCACCATGTTGTAGTTTGTTTGTGATTAAATGGCGTCCACGTCACCCGAAACATCTTGATCCGCACCTGGTACCTTGTTGTATCAAAAAGTTTCAAACATTAAAAGTTGGCCTTGAAAGCATCTCGCATTCTTACCCAAAAATCACAGAGCCTCTAAGAAAGCAGGAGAATTGTGTGATGTAAACAACTGTGCATTGAGATTACGCTTCAGTAAGCAGGCCTGTGGGGAAACTAGGTGCCTAAAAAGATCTTTATTGAAGTGTGTGATGCATGTCTCTTTGAGTCATGTGGACTGTTTGTTCATTAATAGAAGCAGCAACAAACACTAACCTGTCTGGTATGAAATCCCCTTACGGCTTATTCATTGTTGGGTTCAATCTTTAATCAGTTAAATGACAACTGAGCCCTTTTTTTTAATTTTTTTTTTACTGTATTTACTTTAGGTGAATACCTGGCCTTAATAAATGTTGATACCAGGTTTTAGATTTACAGGAAAGAACTTTAATTTGGATGGGGAAAAGGTGTTTATTTTGTAAGATTCTGCAGTGATTTGTACATACGCATTTGTTTTAATCTGCCTCAGAATGTGTTTGAGTCCCAGTCCAACCATGGCTGAGGGTAAATGCCATTTAGCTACTTTAGTAGCATTTGCAAAGAGCCAACCAGACATCACCTCATCCAGAGCACAGATGGGTCTGTTTGAGCCAGGTGCTAAAAACCCGGCGTCTGTTAGCCCGCCGCTGAGGTGGGAATAAAGGAGTACAGGAGGCTCAGCGCCTGCTGGAAGACGCAGGTAGAAAAGCAACAGTCAGCTCGAGAAAAGAGCTCTGGATAAAAGCTGCAGGAGGAGGAGGGAGGGTGGCTTTAAAAAAAAAAAAAAAAAAAAAAAAAAGAAAAGAAAGACAGCCATAGTGAAACTAGCTGAGCAGGTTGAGCTGGTTCCTGGTTTGTTTTCAGCTTGGCTCCAAGATGTACAGACAATGTTTAACTGTTGAGTGTTTACCACAGTGTCTCTGCAACTGTTTTCCTCATGGAAATGTCTTTCCATTGAACTTTATTGTTTTGTTTCCTGCCAAGCTTACTATGAGGAAAACACAATTGGCAACAGAACCTTAAAGCACTAATATATGTGGTTGAAAAAAATCCCTTCAACCTCCAAATCATGTCCTTTCTAGGAAAGGAAGTAGATTAGGATCTAAGAGGTGACTGAGAAAGAAAGGCTCTCTTTGTGCAGTCCTCTATTAAATCCATCCCATTATTGATGTAGTCTGTAATGAATAACTGTTCTTGAAAGATAAACCAGCTATTAACTTAAGTGCTCCTCAGGTATTTTGGTCTGATATGAAGAAGAAAATTTCCAATGTACTTCATGTTTTATACCACTATAGTCCAACGGTTATGAGGTTACCATTATGGCACAAGTCTACGAGTATGAAATTGGGGGAAATGGCATTGCGGGAGAAAACTGGGCAGAAAAATGAAGCCAGTGTGGCAGTGTCAAAACTTGCAATTCCCAGCCACTAGCCATTTGAAGCTGGCTCTAGAAAAAAAATGAAACCCCCAGGTTATAAATCTTCAACTTTACACAGAGACTAAACATCTATATACTGTTCTTTTAGACTGAATTTCTCCATTCCATTCACAAGTTAAAATTGTATGGAAGTGAATTAAATTACTAGATGATGTTATTTGCTCTGCTCTGGTCAACTTCACCAGTGGAGCAGCTATCCATAACTCTCCTCTGGTCCTCTGCATCAGTAGATACCTGATTGGATGAAAAATTAGTATATAATTGGTACAAATACCAAAGAGTGCAGGATGACATTTTGACATTTTTAAATCATTTTTTAATAAATGACAGATATTATTCGAAATGCCTACAGAATTTCTTTTTCACTACAGGATGCAAAACATAAGACATGTAGCACAACAGCTGAATATAAAAATACTTCACTCTAAATCAACCTTAGTTTTGTATGAAACAGTATCTGCTGTATCCGAGAGCTTTTTTACCGAATAAAAATAAAAAAAAATTTCCTGACAGACACTACTACTGTACTTGTGGTTAAGGTGCACTATACATATATATATATATATATATATATATATATATATATACACACATACACACATATAAAATAACATTGGTGATTTGTCTGTTTACTGGTATTTAATTACATTGTCTGAATTCAGCTACACTAGCCAGTTTTACTGTTGAATTAAACTATCTGTTATACTAATGTGGACAACTAACACCAAGTAGCTGCACAATGTTGCATCACAATGCATTACTGTCATCAAAACAAACTGTATGCGCTCGTCAAGTAGCCGATGTTACCAAGTTTAATACACTTGGCATCAATGAAAATTATACACTTTGTTTTTTTCTTTTCTTTTTTTTGTAGTGGGAACTTAATATTTATATTTTTTTTCCAAATCAACTCTGCTTTGATTTACTGATTGTACAATTCTAAACATAAAATTTAATGAATGCTGTGTATTTATTGCACGCTCAAGGCCAATAAATTTGTTGAAAAGAAAACAATGCAAAATTGAAAGTCACAGCAGTCAATATCTGGTATGACCACCATTGGCCTGGACACAGGCTGTACAATTCCTTCTCATGGAGCACACCAGGCATCTGATATTGTCCTGGGGGATGTTCTGTCACTCCTGCCGCAAGGCTGTCACCAACTCCTGGCAGTTTGTTGGACTAGGAGTGCTTCTGGATACACGTCATCCCAACTGACCCCAGAGATTCTCAATGGGTGACAGATCAGGCCAAAAGGCCGGCCATGGCAGAACATCAATGTTGTTTTGCTCCAGGAATGCTGTAGTGACCTGAGCAGTGTGGGGACGTGCATTATCCTGTTGCAGGATCCAGATTTCTGGGTGGTCATTGTGGACCCGAGGCACGGTGACGCTGATTCTCGGATAATCTTGGCATGGCGTCTTTCTTGAGGCCTGGTTATTCTTCATGTTTGGGGGTATTTTATAGACAATATCAGTCCCAGGATAAGTACAGTATTGGCACTGACCACTGAGGAAAATGCCTTTATCTATTTTTCAGCCAATCACATGGCAGCATACAGAGGAGGTCAAAAATGGTCACAATTCAGTGGTCATCAACATGCCTTAAGCTGTTACAATTAACTTAGCCAGAAATCATTGCTCAAATAAGTATTTATAAAAACAGAAAAATTTTCAATGGTGCCCAGTATATATCGGTGCTAGTTGATGTAGTGTTTGGCGTTTCATTATGTTGGTGTCACCCTGCATTCTTCCAAAGCTTCTCCACACTCTTGTCCACATATAGTTCCAAAAAACCAAGATGGTGACCAGTAAATACCAAAGCTGACATTTCAGAACGGCAGTCTGTAAACCAGTGCATTACTGGTCTGTTTCTTTTATACGGTCTGTGTTCAGAAGCTAATCTCAAACCTCCACATGACTGTCAGCGCACGGCGTGAAAGCACAGTCCTGGATGTGAAGGAGGCCAGTGCCGGCGCTGTCACCGCCAGGATCTCAAACATCCTGGAAGTGACACTTCCTCTCTATGTCAGCCCATGGGAATGGAAATGCCTCCTAGACCACCACTACTCTCCCTCCCACCTTACTTCTCGCTAACTCCTTTTTTAAATCTCCTCCTTGTCCTCTCTCAGGTCTTTTGTGCACCCTTTCTCTACTGTGGGTCTAATCCCACTCAGGCCCGCCCACTGGTTGGGTGCTTCTCTTTCTGATGTGCTCCAGACATGAGAGGAAGGTCACATGTTGGTCACACACTCACACTTTTGCTTTGTTTTTTTTTTTTTCTGGTACTCCATCCTCCTGTTCCCCTTGTTCTTCTTATTTGTCAAATAAGAGGCTTCATGTGGAGTGGATTTCTCTTCAGTAAAGGTCCGGGGGTTTGTGTGGTCTACTTTATTTGTATTTGAGATGTATCATTTAACAGCGTAATGAAATAAATTCAGTGCATTTTACATATTTTAAAGCCTCTGGAAATTTTCTTTGAAATAATAAAAATATTTATATTATGTCGTGTTCCAACAATATCTGAAGATCGTGTAGGCGTGTTAGCAAAATGCTAAAGTTACATGACCTTAAGTATAGGCCAATAATATGCTAATAAGCCAGTCATACTTCCACAGGCTTTAAGCATTTTAAATTCCTTAATTTGGGGGTTTTGACTTGAAAATGAACTAGGGGTTACAGTTTTCAAACCTTTCAATTTCTGTCTCCATCGCTGCTTGTTTGGACCCCACCCTTGAAGGAACTCACTGCTATCCAGTTTAAAGCCTAGGGACCACCCATCTAACAACAACAACAACAGACACTGCCCCCTCCTCTCCTCCCTAATGACCTTAATATATGTGCCAAGACTAGATGTGCAACCATGGGATCTTCCAGTCTTGGAGCTGATCAACTCGTTCTGAGAGCCCCCCTCCCCACCCTTGCTCACCCTCCTGTTCCCTGCTCAGCCCAGCCCAGCTCTGCTCTCCTGCGGCAGCTAAGCTTGTTTTTGCGACATAGCTCTGGAGCAATCAGCCTGACAAGGCCGGCCCACTTTTTTTTTTTCCTCTCCTCTCCTACCCAGCCCAACCCCCTCCAAGCCTTTTCCAATATTACACTCAGTTTTTGCTGCATTTCTCTTCCTTTAAAAAAATCTCTCTCTCTGTGCCTCTCTCTCGTTCCTCTTTCAGTCTAAATTTTCTCATTCCCTCGCCTCCTCCCCTCCTCCTCCTCCTCCTTTTTCCCTTCCTCGTTCTCTCCCTTCTCTCTGTAAATCAGCTTTCATAACGCCGTGCAGCGCAGCCTTGTTTTGCGAGGCTCTGACGCTGACGGTATTCAGAGTCCGGGGCCGGCTTCCTGTTGCTATTCTGGGGCCCTTGCTTCCTGTGTGGACATGTCTTATTCAGGTTCCCGGGTACTGCTGCTGCTGCTGCTGCCTGCTCGCTCTCACTCACTAACTCCCCCTCCCTCTCTCACTCCCTCCCACCCTCCTCGTCCTCCCAGCTCGTCTGTTTCTCTCCCCTCCTCCCTCACCCTTTTTTTCCTCTCTCTATGTGATTTTTAATTAATGTACTTGAGAAAATTCAATCTGCTGACAAAGTGTGTTGTTTTGCATTTCAGTGGATTGTTTCTCAGCTAAAACCCAAGCCCTGTTTTTGCTCTTGAGCTCGGTTTTTCTTTCTCCTTCTTTCTCTCTCTCTCTCTCACACACACACACTCACTCTCGCACTCCAGTCTTCCCTCTCCCTTTTTGCTCTCCCTCACACACTCTCACACTCTCCCATGCCCCTCCCCTCTGCCTCCATTTCTGCTGGGCTGAGCTAGTTTTGCAGCACAAAGACTGTGGCTGACTGCAGCACTGTCTGTCCTCTTGCTTTCCCCCCCTTGCTCTCACTGGAACAAGCTGCTGAGTCTGGATGGATGAAAGCAGCCTCACAATGAAATTACCTCTCCCTCTATGAAATAACCGCTATATTACTATTTTTCCCCTTTCTCCCTCCCCCAGTTTAATTCACTGGAGTTGCTTCGGTAGGTAGCGCCCTCTACACACATGAGGGGAGGGGCGTTGCTGCTGCTGCTGCTGCTTCTACTGCTGCTGAACTGGAAAGCAGGCAGACTAGCTCACCCCCTCAGGCCCCCTGTATATCCCAGCACCCCTCACCTCGGGCTGGGCAGCTGCCTCTGCCTCACTCAGGGGGCATCTGTGCGTTACCCTGGGACTCCCTGCTACTATTGTGATGGCTACAAAAGGCCCCCCATGCACACACCATCTCCCTATTATTCACAGCAATCAGCCCGCCTGTCTCCCCCCCCCCTCCTTTTCCACCACCTCACCTCCCTCCGTCTCCTCTTTAAGGCTGCTGCAGTCTTTGCCCCCTTTTTTTTGTCCCCCTCCCCAACAGAGCACCTCAATTAGGCAAATGTGCAGCATTAAAAAAGAACTACCTTCTTATTGATTAAGATTCATAGTTGGCCTTTATTTTTGAGGTTATTGACGAATTTAAAAGCCCTCACTCACCACAGTTTGTTGTTGTATGTTTGTGTTGGATGGTGTGCCATGTCTAAAAGACTCAAATATTTGTGTTCTGGAGGTCATCCAGTATTGGTTTTTAAAAGTCAGATATACTACTATTACTGCTAATAATAATAACAATTGATTGGAACACAAAAAAGCCAACACTCTTGACTATCTTCGATTTCATTAAAAATTTACTTACTTTTGAACTGCAAACCTAGAACAAAGTAATAACTACCTAAATAAAAAACAGAAATAAATCTGGATAATTAAACATCAAACTCACAGCAATTAATAAATCTAGAACATTACTCCAAACTAATGGTTAAAATCCTTGGTGATTCCATAAGCAATTTAAATTTTTTAAGCAATTCTTGAATAATCACTCTGTTGTTGCTTTGTTTTCATTTCTAAATCTATTTTAAGTCTGCTTTGTTGATATCTTCAAATATACATCCACCAACAAAGTGCAGACCGTTGCAGTCTTCAGTCCCAGTATTTATTCTTACCATCTGTACCAAAGTCATTCAGATTTGCCTCTCCTTCTGCTTGAAATATACGACAAAAATACCTACAACTTGTGGAGATGGTCTCCTTAAAGATATTCAAAGTGATTTTTAAATGGCTTGGCTGTCTGATTGAGTTATATACTGATATTGATGATTATTGATGAATACTTGCTTGTATGGATTTATGGTTGCGAACCCTCTGTCTAAACTTTAACTGTGCTGCTGTGAGCATAATGCTCTTGTAATTTTTTTTTTTAATCTCAATCCTTTCTGGTTAAATAAAGGTTAAATGAATGATTGTCCCTGTAGCACACAGGAATGTTAAAGACTATTGATTATTGTCACATGGACGCTGGTTTATAATTTTGCTGCTTCACCCTTTCATCTCTCTTCTTTTTTGTTGGCCTTGTTATGATCCTTCCCACGTGGCTGCTGGTGATAAAGCAGCAGTGTAATTGTGATCTCTGGGGAGCTGGTGCTAGCTTGCCTGTAGAGGTGGTAGACATTGTGTCTGTGGCACTGATACTCCAGACATGATACGTAACCCCAGCAGGGTGCTCCCAGGCTCTTAGCTCCGTCCCTGTCACCCTTCTGCTGTCGTCTATCGTCATGTTTACTTTCATCCTAGAGGAATTAACTGAGATCTGTCTGTATTTGAGCCAGTGACAAGTTCTTGGATCATTTTACTTTTGGGTTTAGAAAATGTCTGTTCTTTATTTCTCTAACAAAAGAAGTTAGAAGTCATTTGTCTGTTGTTGCCATAAGGAATATAACACAATAAACAATACAATGCATCGTAGAAAACAGCCACTACAGGTCATAAAACCACATATTGTGAGTTGTGTTGTTTAATCAGTTTAATCAGTTTCTATTTTGTGCAATTCCCTCAGAATAAAGTAGGCCGCACAAATAAAAGCTTAATGTGAAATCGTGAGGTAATTGAAGTTTTCTGATAACTGGAAAGACACAATGGACTTATTAACATGCCTTTGTCTCTAGATCTTCAGGAGATGCATAAAAGGTTGTCGAGGGATATTTTTTATTATTTATTTGACGTTTGTTAATGCCATTTTTTTTAAATCATATGTAAAAGTTATGCAATTATATATACACCTAATTGGAGTTTAAATGATAAAAAAGACAAATGTTTAACCTCTAAACACAGCATTTAATCTATACCATATATGACTGTAGAGATATGCTTTTCTGTGGAACGTGTAGTTTTTTTTTTTGTTAATATTTGATCAAATACAAATACCAAGAAATTTTTGGCTTAATAACATGTAATTATTCAAATAACATACAGTCTTATCAGAAATATATCTCTAAAATGGTGAAATATGATGTTATTGTAAAGGCTGGTGATTGGAAAATGGACTTTTCCACAGAATGATCCTTTTGAGTCTGCTATGATGGTCTTGTGTCTGTTTTATGTGTGAACCAGGTGAGGGTTCGATGGTACCTCTTTGGGGTGCTCAAACTGTGTACATGCTGTATGTGAAAGCCTGTAATGGCTGCTGCTGCTGTAGTATGAGACTGGGGCCTGCCTGCTTCTCCTCCTTTCTCCAGTTCTTCCCTCACAGTGGGATGGGAGTGCCCCCTTATGGTTGAGCTCAGCCCTGCAAAGCTGAAGCTGGGGCTGGTACTGTGTTTCTCCATGCCTTCAGTGGACTTCCCAACACCTCCTCACCGTCCATCCCGGCTCCTGGATGCAGGTAGAACCCATGGGCCAGACAGTCGAACCATCTGCATCGCCACTTTGCCCGTTGTGTTCATCACCTGGACCGTATCAGCAGTGGGACATTCCCTGCTGCGACCCAAACATAATGTGATTACAGGTGGTGTGACGCTCTCTGACTGTAGATTTTATTTGGTCTGAGCGCCTACAGGCTGTCTGTCATCTGTTTGTGATGGTGTGGAGGTAATATGATTCCAGGCGCAGTTAGGACGGCACATTTATAGCTGGGAGTAAGATAAGAGAAACCACTTTTGTGGAAAAAAAAAAATCAGTTGAGCATCAAATGCAGGCCTGACTTTTCCCATGACCCCGTTTGGATATCAAAAGCCCACTTTACCCATAACAAGTGGCAGAGTCTTTTCACTCATAAACATAAACATGAGGGATCGAGGAAAAGGCAGTGGAGAAGTTCAAGGTTCTGCCGTGTTGCGTTTGTCCACTCCTCTCTGAATGTGTGTCTCCCAGGCTTCCTCAGCGCAAAATGGCCTGGAGGCTGAGTGTGTAATTAAAGCATTGCTGGCGGAGCAGGAGCTTGCAGTGTGTGTCTGCATTTCCTGCAACAATGACGGGCTTCTTCTTTTGTAGTAGCTGACTGCACCGTGACCCTGGCAGGCACGCTGGGAGGCCACAGAGAGAGAGAGAGAGA
>JAPQRQ010000003.1:20683946-20709580 GCA_037367365.1 Apogon talboti | reverse complement strand
CAGCCCCTGAGATGCAGCCAGCTCCACATGCCCCCCAACCCCCCCTTCCTCAGTCTTATTCAGAGGATGTGTGAGCATTTGTGCAAGCAAGTCTGGTATGAGTGAGTTTGCATGTATTCATGGTTCAGATTTGCAAAGCTAAACCTGGACTAAGGCCTAGATCCACTTGCTAGTTAGATGTCTAAATATGTGTTGCACAAGGCTCTTTAATCTTTGACTTGTATTAAGTAGGTGTAATTTGCTGTGAGTGAAATTAAAAATATTAGAATTTTTAAAAAAAATGGTCAAATGCACTGGCTTGGCTCAGGTTTTTGCTTTCAGTAGGACTTAAAGATATTGTACTGGAAAAATTCAGGTGAAGTATAAAAAAAAAATTCTTAAAAATATCACTTCTCACTGCAGACTGAATAGCTGACAGTTCCATCATCATCGTCATCAATTTAGGCTGAGCATCTGAAGTGTCAAACAGGGGCTCATTTGGGATTTTACTGCAGGTTCTCCTCTGTTTTTGCTTCTTGTTATTTACCCTCTTTTTGTTGCTTGGTGGTGGTCGGGTTAGTGTAACTGATGGTTGCCATGGTAACAAAGGGCTTAATCATACGCAGTTTAGAAGAAGTGGACAGAGCCACCATGGCATCACCTGTTGTTATTTGCAGGTGTTGACATTAAACCAAGGAAAAACAAATCATTTGATTCAATGAACAGAAGCTCAAGTAAACTGTCAATCAAAGCCCATATGGATGAGTGTAATAACACATAAAGATGGACGAATGAGACTAGTCTTCTGGAAAAACATACTGACATGGCCTTTTAACACTTTGTTGCCATCAGTAATATTACATTTGAAGACGCTCCTGCATTGGCTTGACTTAAAAATGATTGTTTAACTTGCTCTCAGACTAACATAAGAACAAGACAGAGACTGATTGAACACTATAGACCAGTGAGAAAGAGGTCTGTGGAACCTGTCCAGGCATGCAGCACTCAACAATAAGCATTACTCAATAGATTTCTGACCCAGGCGTCCAAATGGACAAGCAAAGACACATTAATGCTGAACTCTGGCATGTGGAAGCCTAAGAACAAGGAAGCCTGAACTCTGAGAGCGACAGAAGTCTGGGTCAGGGAGAGTGTGTGACTGATGGATGAACCCTTCACCTCCTCCCTCCTCACCACCACCACCGACAGATCTAGTTACACTACCAGCCAGGGTCACACATTCCAGATAAGTTTCATTATCTCAGGGCCAGTACGCTGTGCTGCTCTTCCCGCACTTTCTGTTTCTTGAGAGAGAGAAAAAAAAAAATAAGAAAATCGGCTGGCTTGGCAGACTAATGGCTCTGGTCGGGCTTGATTGATTCAGTGAAGTAATCTGCAAATGGAATACATTAAGGACGGCGGAGAGGAGAGCCGAGCAAATGACTAAGAGGCAGCAAACGCACACTGAGAGGAGAGGAGCAGTGGAGGAGATGGGAATAGTGGGAATAGTAAATGCTGCTTGTACTTTTCCACATTCCTGAAAGATAAAAAAAATTAAATTCAGTATTTTATTTTTTTTTACGAATTTTCACTGCTCATAATTGCTCAAATCTTGTCTTTTTGCTACCCTTTTTCTGCAGCTCTCAGCTCTGAAGTTCCATGTTAGGCATTGCTGGGAACACACAAAATGGCTGCCATAGATAGAGGAAATCTTGCAGCTCTGTGCTCCTCTTCTATAACACAGCTTTCCCCCTGTCTCTGCCTGTAGGAACCAGCCTCACGTGCATTTTTTTGTGCTCACTAGTGTTATCAGCTGTTTGATTTGTCACAGATAACGGTGCTGTAACCTTCCCCCGAACATCCTCCTCATTGCTTTTAACCCCCTCCTCCTCCTCCTCTTCCACACCCCAACTTATCCACCCCAGCGTCCCTCACCTCTTCCTCCCGCCTCATCCACGTCCTCTCCATCATTTGCCTCCTAATGTTGAGTGTTGAATAGCAGAGCCACAGCAACATCAGTATCACCAACACCACCCCTCCTCCCATCCCCCTCCTCACCCTCCCCCCCTCTCTTCTCTGGCTGTCCGGCTTGTGCAGTCAGCAGAACAGACTGGTGCTGTGCAGTATTGAGCCGGGAAAAATCAATGACTGCAGAGTGGGAGTAGGTAGGAGCTTGTGTGTTTGAATGTGTGTGTGTACAATGATTGTGCCTATCTGGGCTGAAGGATCAGAGCTGTCAGCTGTCAGATATTTACAGAACGTTCAAGAGCTCGTCCTGTATACTGCATTCGGACTAGTATAGCAGGTGAATGTATAATATGGTTTCCCAGTTTGACTTTTATTCAGCATCATACTCCACAGGCTATAATCCTTTATTCATTTAGTGCTAAGAAATACCATAGTTTTGTTACTAGTGTAAATAATACCTGAATGATGACTTAAAAATGATACCCTTTGTGATATGTTCCATGGTGTAATATAAACTTCATTCTTTGTGCATTGTAACGGCAGTTCTTGGCCTATGCCCACCAGACCAAAATAAATCTGTGAATAATCAGACATCTGAGTACAAAGTATAAAAGAGCTTCATCTACAGTGTACCCACAGGAGCACATAAAGCAAGACGGGGGGGGGGGCTTCTGTTCTTCCTGGTTAGAAGAGATGGTTGGCATCCAGCCATTATATACCACACAAGAACAAGCAGGAATATATACAATTGTGTAACTCATCATTGGTGTTTGATTTTGAGGAGGTCATGATGATGTAATTCCTTCATTTAATTGTAGTTTGCTACAGGGGTGCATACACTCTGTCTTAATGAGCATTCAGCTTTGATTTATGGTGTACATTCACTGTGGTATCATTTCAATTAGATGAAGCAGAATCACAACATTGATTTCTGTAATTTTTTTTGGACCCCAGATCATAACACTGCCCCCACAGGCTTGTCCTGTAGGCACTAGGCATGATGGGTAATCACATCGTCCACCTCTCTTCTCACCCTGATGCGCCTGTCAGTCTACAACAGGATCAATCTGGGCTCATCAGACCACATGACATTTTGCCACTGAAACCACAGTCCAATGTTTGTTGTTTAAGAAATGAGATGCTACTCACTGCATCAGTCAGGGTTATACTGTATAATTCAGTAAAGGCTATTCTATTCTGTTGTATTCTATTCTTGAAGAACTTGCTGCAGCTAAAACATTAATAATTGTAGTTATTATCCAATTGGAGGCTCTTACCTATTTGCTTAGTTAAATCCAGGTGATTGTTTATTTAACTAGGCAGTACATACTAATGTTATGTAGTTTTATTCTAATGAAATGATGGCAAGTAATGTTAATGAAACACGCCAGTACATTTAAATTGACCATTTTTGGAACCATTTTAAAAGCAAGTGCTCAATTCGTACCTTGCTGTTTTAGATATATTTTTGCAAAAATGTTGGAATGCATACATTTTAAGCAAGTTGGACAAGTTATACACATTTATACAAAAGCAGCAAAGTCACAGCAGCTAGACAAGATAAAATGATAGAAAATTGTTTTGAATAAATTCTAGAATTAGTTAATCAGTCTGTAATTCCTAAACCTCATGCAGCCTTACAGAATTCATTCACATAAAGTGTTGCATTAGGCTGTACAGGGTCAAACTGGCACAAGTACCAGAGCTGAATAATAAGGACAATTACAGTATTAACCAAATTACAGGAGTGACTATTTCTTGCCAGAGGTAGATGAAAGAGAGAACCTTGTTTGGTACAGACCCCAGCAAAAACTGTATTTTCTCTGGCAAAAATGAAATAAAAAATTGATGTTCCCATTAAAGTCATGACTCATAATGACAGTATCTGTAAAAATATTCAGTGTGATTTTTATAATTATTTTTTTTTCCCGTACTGAGTTTCGTCTTCACTGTGGTGTCATCAACAGCTAATGTGACCCCAGAATCCCACTTTTAAACCAGTTCCTCTTCAACAGCATGGGTCCTTCCTTATTATTCCTTCTTTGCTCCCTCTGTGTGTCACATGCCTTAAACGTCCACAGTAACCTCCTGCCAAAGTGTGACCCCCGGGCCGATCTCCAGGAATTGACCCCTGACCCTTTTGGCCCGTGGTCTGGGGGTGGTTCAAGTAGACGTTTTTTTTGTGACGGGGCCGTGACTTTGTGCAGTGATCTTTGAGGCGAAGAGCGAGGTGGTCATTGTGACGGCCTTAACGTGGAGCCCTCTGTCAGATGACCGGTCTTGTGATGTCTGAGTGGAGGTGGTTCTGAAAAGGGGGGATGTAGGTCAGCTGACAGTGCTGGTTGTTGGAAAAGGGATCCCGCCATGGTTGTTTTAAGAAAGGAATGTCATGCTGTTTGATCTCTGCTCTCTACCCCAGAGCATTAAGATCTCAGCGCTCCGTTCATCTCACACAGCATGGCTCTGCCTTGTCCTGACCCGTTTCTACATTTGTGAACATTAATTGGATACTAGCTGATGAAACACTCACTCCCATATAAAGCCCTCCTGCTGCAGTACATTGTCTTGCGTCTGCCACAGAGGTGGCAGAAGTCCACACTTCAATCCAATAGAAGTGCACATACTTATGTCAGGAAAGACTCTTGTAAAAGTAGAGGCACTGATTCAACTTCTTTACCGCACTCAAAGTGACAAAGTACAGGCTCTGAAAGAAGCATAAAAGCAGCCTTTGAAGGACATTTTTACTGTTTCTGTGAAAAACTAACTGAACCTCATGTCATACAAATATAATCAGAAGACTATTAAACCACTCCAACTTCAAATAAAATAAAAATTTTTTTACGGAAAATAATGAATATTAATTTCAATCAATTGTGCAGATTTCAATGTCAGAAATAGAACTTTTACCCGCAGTCCAGTCTCAATTTTTGTTCTGTTTAATGTCATTTTTGTAAATATGTTTTCTCACTCAGATTCCTCTTTTGTTTATTTTTTTAATACGTTGGATTTAGAGCTGGTTTTTGTAATATTACATCAAAATGTACAAAGTTAACACTCGACCGTGGGTGAATTTGCATTCGTGAATTTTTGCTACAAATGTAGCTTTTCTTGTATCATTTTAGATGCATCAGTAGGAAAAATGAATCAACTTTTAGATTTTTTTTTCTAATGTTTGTCTTAAACATTTTTGTCTTCTCATTTTTGTCTTTTTCATCTTTTTGTCATTTGCATCATTTTGATTTTATGTTTGTTGTGCTGGATGTGCACCTAGAGATGATCTTCTCTGCATTATCGTCCCATCCATTTATGTTTGGAAGGTGTGCAGCATTGCATTTGTTTGTTAGAGGTTTGTTGTGATCAGACAAGTTAAAATGAGGAAAGATGTTTTTTTACCTGCTGACGGTTTTGGCTGTAGCTCTAACTAACTTTTGGAAAGAAGACATGATGACCGTAAGCAATCTGCATCTGCAAATCTGCATTTGTTCTTGACTATTCTCCTCATGCATTAAACCAACAGTAACAAGCCCCGTTTTGAAAACAAGGAATATAAAGTGCAAAAAGTTGTCAGAAAAATAAAGGCTGCATGAAAGTGCAGATACCTGAAAGTTGTACTCTACTACCCAAATGAAGGTTTTGCACATTGTTACTTCCCACCTCTGCTGCCTCATATCCTGTGCAGGTCAGAAAAACCCAGGTTTGTGCAGTCACGTAAGCGAGGAAAAAAAAAAAAGAGAGGAAGAGATGGAAAGAGGGCAGAGGGAACAGGGTGGGGGCGGATTGGAGGGGGGAGGGTGGATTCTGAATCAGCGTTCTCCTCCTGTCACTCCCTCTGGGGTTCCTCCATCAGGTCATGTCCCAAAAATAGCAACGGGCGCTGTTTCAAGTGCAAAACCGCCGGCTTCGGGGCTGCAGCCAGCCTGCGAGTGTGAGATTTCTATGGGAATAGTTGGCCACCTTCCAGTCAGTGCCCCCCCCTCCTCCTCCCCCCCTCTCATTTTTTTTCCCTCCTCCGATGTGACTGGCAGATGAGCTTGCATTTCTGAGCAAGCACATGGGCTCCACGTGAGCGGCCAGTGTGTAAACATTCACCTTCCCACAAACATAATCATCGCCGGCTGCCTTCCTACCTTCCTGCCTGCTTGGCTGTCTTTGTGTCACAGCCAACACGGCTCAATAACAACACCACATGGCACCAGAGTCTGTGCCCAGCACCAATTATTTCAACTGCCTCCCGAGATGACTTGCTTCAAATAATTTTTTTTTCACCCACTTTGTCCTTACAAGCCACACAAACGGAGTTATATTTGCTGTCGGATCATTATCAGTATTTTGGGAGTTTTTCCTTTTTAAATAAATAAAGACGGAAAAAGTTAGAAGATTTTGCTGTATCTGAATGTGTTTCCTCGATAATAGGCCTGGCAGTTTTATGTGAGAATAACGCAGACACACCCCGATGAAGGTGAAGATTGCTGTAATGCATCAGTGGCTGTTTGGATTTCCACACAGTTAATTTGACTTCTCTTGACTTTGATATGAAATGCACATCTGAGAGACATGTGGGGAAAGTGCATATATGTATGATGCATAGTCCTCCAGTTGTAGTGGCATTTTCTTGGAATGTTTTCGGATGTTTGATTCTGAGCCAAAGAAGCCCTATTTCCATACCTGCCTCCAGACAGATGTGATTTACTTTGGTTTTCCAGTCTCAGTTTTTGCTCTGCATTTCTAATGCAGCTCATCCTAAACTGGTGAAATGCTAACATGTTATCGGTTGGTTTTAAGGCTAGAAATCCAATATCTAGTACTTTTTCTATCTGGTTTCATATCAGGTTCTAGGCAATTTTAGTCGATACCAAAAGACAATGTTAAGATACTACACACTGCTGACTGTTGTGAAGGGCCCGTCACGATTACTGTTCCCAGGCTACTCTTGCTGCACTTTAATGAAGATGCATTGAGGGAGTTTACAATCTGTAGAGGAAAACTAACAGTATCTGGTACCAAAAGCAGATAGAGCCAAGTTGAGCTGCTACAGTGCAATATGTGGGTCAATTAATATCACACATCAGGCTAGTAAATCTACGATCTCAGTTCCCTGATTGACCATGAGGTAAAAAAAAAGACTTAAACACATTACTTTTTTCCATATCTGATTATGAAAGTAGCTGAGAAAAGTAGCAAGTAAAGATGCTAATAACCTAAAGTGCATGCTAGCATACTACTTTTCTCAAAGACTTTAGTTGGTACTGTTCGAGAATTAGGGAACATTTTTATGTATCACACAGTGCGCTGCAAGGTGGATAAAAGGTGGATATTTTTCAAAGGCATAGCAACATGTCCAAAATATTGCTGCCTAACAAATTTAGTTTTGAGCAGGTAAAAATTTACATTAGAGCAATGAAATTTCTGACCCACTTGCCAACTCGAAATATTAACATTTAACCCTGAAAAGCCTTCCGTGGCAAATAAATGTTGACCATATTTACAGCTTCATGTTTCCGGTTGAGATCCAGACAGCAGTGGTAACCTCTCGTTGCTCCTCCTGTTCCAGGATCTATCTGGCTCCATCGATGACCTGCCCACCGGTACCGAGGGGGCCTTGAGCCCAGGCGTCAGCACCTCAGGGGTGTCCAGCAGTCAGGGCGAGCAGAGCAACCCCGCCCAGTCGCCCTTCTCACCACACACTTCGCCCCACCTGCCGGGCATACGAGGGCCTTCTCCATCACCTGTGGGTTCTCCCGCCAGCGTCACCCCCTCCCGCACTGGCCCTTTGTCACCTGCTGCTGTGCCAGGTATAGTAATATTCTGAAATGTCTCACTCTGTAATGTAATACAGCAGATATATTTGCTGTACTTTATTGGAATAAACCTACCATTGCTTCCACTACATGAAACAACAACACACCAAAAATAGCAATTTTAGATGACATGTATCGTTCAGCAAGGAGGGCCTTCTTTACTCTGTATGCCGTTTACTTCAGGAGGGAATTTGACATTTTAATGCCAGGGCTCACCTTAGTAAATATGAGTGAATTTTCCACCCACCAAGGTAGTGAAACTCTTGGCGTCTTCGGTTTAACGCTTTTTTGATCCGCTTAAACAAATACAAACAAGCCAGAGAGTTCTCCTCCATTCCAGAATAATAATGGGTTCAGCCTGACATTTCTCCAGCTATGGCTCAGCACTAAAACAAAGTGTGGAGATCTGGATATGCGAGAGTAAGCACAGTTTAGTTTTATACGCCTAAACCACATTTTTTTCAGTCACTTGTTTGTTTGAATTGGTCTCACAATTTAACTGACATGAAAAACAGATGGTCTTATATTCATAGCACTGCCATCCTGGAAGCCGGTGCTTTCTTATTTTGGAGAAATGAAGATGAATTTTCAAGCACAAACTTACAGCTTGTTGTGGTCTGAAAGTGTGATTTATAGCAGTTTTGGGTGTGCAGAAATTGATGGGAACAAGTGTTGAAATTCAGGAGAGCACACCAAAGAAATACAAGAAGAAAACCATGAATTCAATAACATTGACTCACCTGACAAATGCTGCTAAATATATACATAACTAGCTGTAATAATGTGTTTTTGGTCGAGGTGTCACCTCAGCTGTGCTCGGTGTGTGCAGTCAGATGCTGTGTGAAACATTCACTAAGCAAGCAGGACAGATTTAGAGATTTAATTCAAAACTTTCTCACCCACAAATATAACAGATCACATTTGTAATTCATGAAGCAGCGTGCCAGATGGGAACATTAAGTTTCTCCAAACATGATACTCATAAACCAACCAGACAGCTGAGAAAGTTACAGTGCTGCCAACAAGTCATTGTAGAACAAGGCTCAAACAGGACATAGCCTTGGCTTTTTCTTTTTGTTTCTTTTATTTCTCACCTCTCATGCTCCTGCTGTCCTGCAGGTAATCAGATGCCTCCCCGGCCACCCAGCGTCCAGTCCGACAGCATCATGCACTCTTCCATGAACCAGTCAGCCATGGGCCAGGACAGGGGTGAGTGTGAGCTTTGTGGAAGATATTTTTGCTACTGTGAAAAGTTTGTCTTGAGGGTTTTATGATAGAAAGTGAAGTTATAGGATGTCAGGTGAGGTAGTATTTATTTAAAAAAAAAAACAAAAAGTCACAAGTGGAGGAGGTTGTTATGGGAGACTGGGTTATAAACAGAACTGTCACATAGGATTTTTAGTTGATTTGTTTTTTCACTTTGATCAGCTTTAGGCAACAAAACTGGTTATATCGCTTGAGGCAAAATACAAATCATGTTCTGGAGGTCTATTCAGCAAAAATAGTTATTTATGCTCCTAAAATAGCTTGATTCGTTTTAGGACATGATGGTGATTTGGGTCAGAATAGACCTTTTTTCAATGCCACAATGAAAGTCTCTTTTGCCAGAAAGACCTGAGGGTGAACCCCCATGTTCTATATTTTCAAGTTGCACATTTGGTGGCCATTAAACAAAGCAACTAACCACAGTGCAGGGCTGTGTGCCACGGCCTCAGCAGCTCTTATGTGTAAATGTTTGCATTTGTGTGCATTTGTCCTTCTGTAAACACTCCCTGAGGCTGTATCTTTAAATAAGAATGTGCTTGTAGTCTACTTTCCAGGTCAGACGAGGGCAACTGCAGACAGATAGTTGTAAGGAAGTTAAATTACTTCTCCACGCTGGTCCATAATCTGTTATGCAACTGCTGTTTAAACTGATCCAGAGTGTGTTTTCAGCGTGGTCTTACCACTGAGGTGTGTATCTAATAATGTTAAAATCCATATCCTTTCCAGTGTACATGCGTAACCCCCAGATGCCTCCTTACGGGTCCCCTGGACAACCTGGCTCCGCCTTATCTCCACGCCAGTCTTCAGGAGGCCAGATGCACGGTGGGATGGGGCCGTATCCACAGAACAACTCGATGGGAAACTACGGTCCTCAAGGGGGGCAGTATGGGCCGCAAGGTGAGGCCTCAGGGCAGAAAACATTATGAATGAATCTACAGTTGTCATCATGTCATCAACAGAGTTTTTTTTTCAGTGATAGCCAAGATTTTAGAAAGCTTTGAAGTTTCCTCTCATTTCTTATGTTCATGAAATTATATCACTTCACTTTGAAGTCTCAGATGGTTTCTGTGGGCTTTGAAGAAGTTGTGCTGTGAGTCATAGCAGTGAACAGCGATGGCCAGATAAAGCCTGCTTCATCAGACTGCTTGTCAGAACAGGCAGCACCGAGGTAAATTTAGAGCTGGACTACATCAGGTCTGTACCTCATCAGGGAGAAATGAGATTCCGTTTTAACAGAGATTTCTCAGGTTTAGACTGTGATAGAATTTATGTACACGAAGGAGAAAACCACAGCTTGAAATTGAAGCCAATACAGAAATATCTGTTAACCATGGAGGTCCACCAGATGTTGTCTCCAAAATGGACTTTGGTTAAAGAGGAAACGGGTTCACTTTAGAAATATGAAGCCAGTGAATTTTTTCCAGGGGTCAGTCTAGTCTCACTGGCTTTATTTAGGTCCTATAACACTTGTATCAATTGTCCTATGACAGGTGGAGTTACATACATTTTCCATCTTTTTTTGACAAACACACAATGCTGTTTTTTTTCTGTCATTGTTTTTTGATATTGTATGGTGTACATTGTATATCTTGATAAGGGAAATGTTTTGAATCATATTTTGTCAATGGAAGTTCATTCAGATAAAAAACATTGGTGCTAATTTGTATGTATATATGTTATGTACAGTTAATATTACTTTCATAAACCACAACATATGCATTAAAGTTTAGCAAGAACGGGAAGCGACTTTGACATTAGCAGTGTTATTCTTCAGTAATCTCCATCCTCTTGTCCAAATACAGTCACTTCTTGCAACAGCCAAGATGTCAGTGTGAAGGTTTAAACAGTCTTCACAACAGTAGTCTGTGAGGACATCACAATATATTGTTTAAGCATCATCACTCCAATGTACACATGAGCTGTGGTCAACATTTGTTTTAATTTTTTAAGTTTTTGCTGGATGTGCAATGTCAAGAACATCAAATTATTCAAACATGTCATGCTGCAGCTTTTTGCGGCTTGATACACTAAAGCAAAAATCCACTAATCTAGGAGGCTGCCATGTGTCACCTTCAGACATGACGTGTTAGAAATCTAAGCGTCTGTCCTTGTCCTCCTTCTGCAGGTTATCCCAGGCAGCCTGGCTATACAGGGATGCCCAACGCCAACTACCCCAGCGGCCCCGGAATGGCTGGTTCCATGAACCCCATGCCTGGTCAGGGCAGCGGGGCTCCGTACGGAGGTATGCCCCCAGGCAGAATAGGCCCGGGGCAGATGGGTGCTCGACCCTATGGTCCTGGTATGGGCACAAACATGGCCGGCATGCCGCCTCAGGTGGGGTCTGGGATGTGCCCCCCTCCAGGCATGAACAGGAAGGATGGCGGTCCTGCTATGCACCATGGACCCACAAACTCTATACACAACAGGTAGGTGGTTCCAGCTATAATGTCACATGAGGGGGCATTCAACTGCTGAGGGTCAGTACAGCTCACTGTTATGACTCTTGTGCCTGGAGAGGTGTTTTTAATCTTTAAGCGGAATCTATTGTGTGTCACTGTGTGTCCTTGCTTGTATGGTTGTGTGACCGTGAAAAATGAGTGGCTCTTCCCACGTGCCAGCCAGTCTGTTGTGTGTTGTGGTGCCTGAGTGCACTGCAAAGTAGATGGCAAGAGACCAAACACTTATGTATGAGAGAAAAGGAGAAATGGAGAAAATGAGAGCAGGAGATTGACTCTGAGATCAGTGAATCATATCCTTTCCCAGTGAGAATGCCAGCTCAGCCTACAGAGAGCCACTTGTGGGCTTAGCAAACACTTACATTGTGTGACGTAAATTGATGTTTCCTACAGAAACGGCTGAATTCTGTGAATACAAGGAAAAGCGTAGATTTATCACTGTCTTACTCACACAGACAGGTCTTAAATGTTGGTTTGAACAAACTTCCTTGACTTCCAGAGTTTCTGCAGTTCCTTAAAAGCCAAAATACTAAAATTTTAACATGCAGCAGATCACCAGCATCTTATTTAAAGGTTAGAGTTACATATGTTTGACCTCATATAGAAACTAGCACGTTCTCTGTCAAATGAAGTCTAACAGGCATTTTAGCCTCATAGTTCCTCTGTTATAGGTCTAACTAGGTCTGCACAACTTATCACACCACATTGTCAGCCTAGGCAATTATATAAAATAAGAAGGGAATTGCAGGATTATCAACAATAATCACAGGATGCCTTTTACCAAATTGTACAGCCATAACCCTAGTCAAAAGTTCCATGAAGTTTCACTTGAGGTTAAGGGTCCATGAAAAGGTTGAATTTCAAAAGGTCAAAAACTGATTGGATTATAAAGTTAATGTTTCGTTTATAGCATTGCATTAACGTCAGTCTCACTTGTATATGTTTTCAGGGAAAGATTATTGATCACACTGTAACAAAACTACAAAATAAAACCAACATGGAGCCAATAAGCACTAATGCAAACTGGGTAACCTGGCCAGATTTGATCAGTACAGGGAGCAGCAGGATGTTTAGTTGTTTTTTTTACTGTCATCTAGTATAGATAAACGCAAGTTCATGATGATCTTGCTTGTTAATTTAAAGCAAAAAAGCACAAGCAAAGGGCATTGTTATACATCAGACTCCTGTATCTGTTCATATCTCTCATAGTTTTTGCAGAAATGGACATGAAATAGATTTTAAATTGCATCTGTAATGGACTAAAACAGTTAAACTTTTTAAAATCTGCAGAATCCCTGAATCACAGTGTTGCTCTAAAGATAAAAAGTTGATTTGTCATAAACTTGTAGTGTCTGAAGTACCATTGTTCTCAAGAAGCTATCTCTTCTCTAGGCCACCAGGCTACCCTAACATGTCCCAGGGCATGATGGGAACAGGTTCTCCATACGGCCCTGGTATGAACAGCATGCACGGCATGATGAACCAGGGAGGGCCGGGGCCGTACCCAATGGGAGGCAACATGGCCAACAACACCCCTGGTGAGTAAGAGGAATACTGCAGCTCCAGAGCCTTTCTCCATAAAATGGGTTTATAGACTGATGTTTTATTTATATACTTCCCTTATTATCTCCTAACAACCAGGAATGGCTCCCAGTTCAGAGTTTGGTATGGACAAAATGAACCCTGCCCAGAAGATGAACAACAAAGTGGAAGGGACTCCGAAGCCTGAATCCAAAAAGGTAAAGGTTCCAAAGCTGAATGGCGCTTCTTTCAGGTTCTTCTGGGTCACTAAGTCTTAACAAGTCTTATATGTACTGTGAATTAGTTGGTATTTATGTGGATATTAAATATGCAAAGTGTCTTAAAGCAATAGGTAAAATCACTGCCAATATGATAAATTTAGCAAAATACTTGAATAAACTTATTACAGTTTTATGCCATGTTTGGCATTGTTTATGATAATACAGTTTTATTTTATGATGTGGTTATATGGGCCAAAACACAAGAAAGCACTAATATTATTGGATGAAAACCAACTGCAAATGGCATAAAACTGTAGTCTTCAAAGTCGGTAAGGAACTGTATTTTCTAGTCGTGGAAAGTTTAAGTAGTTTATTGGCATATTTATAGTACCTGTTGATCTCCTTGTCAGGGTGAGTAATGTAAGCAGTAGGTCATTGTTACCTTTTTTTTTTTTTTTTTTTGTATTGTATCTCTAAACCCAATGTATCCCAAATTTTGATATAAAAAATAACCACAAGGAAAATGTGAATTTATCATTTTCCATCTAGTTCTATAGTGTGAGTTTGAGGAGTTGGTTCACAGAGATGAGCAACAGGATAGTAGCAATATTTTAAGTGGCCAATTGAGGCAAAAGGCTGGGAATAAGACTGAAACAATAATTAATAGTCAACAGGCTATTGTCGTCTAATGTCTGACTTCTACCTAAAATTTTCATTGCACTTTTACCTTTTATTTATTCACCATATATATGGTTTTTTTTTTGGTTTTTTTTTGCGTGTGTGGTTTTTTTTGTTTATAGATTTTTGGCATTTCCTCTCATGCATAAAAATAGCTACGTGAAAATAAACTTATTGTTTGTGTGTTATTTTTTTTTATTGGGGTCTTTCAAGGCATTAATTAGGCTCTTTTAAATTGTGCAGGAAACTGGTTATTACTGCTGAGATTAATTGTGATAGATGAGTGTAATACATGTATGTGTTTCTCGCAGAAGTCAAGCTCTTCCACCATCACCAACGAGAAGATCACTCGTCTGTACGAGCTTGGCCCAGAGCCAGAGAGGAAGATGTGGGTGGATCGGTACCTGGCTTTCGCTGAGGAGAAGGCTATGGGCATGAACAACCTACCCGCTGTCGGACGCAAACCTCTCGACCTCTTCAGACTCTACGTGTCTGTCAAAGAGATCGGTGGCCTCACGCAGGTAGAACTCAAAACACCTTATTCCACATTTCAGCGAGCAGCACTGTTATGGCTGAAGCTGCTGAGTGGAGCTTTTCTGAGCCGCCTCCTTCCCTTCTGTCGCCCACCAGGTGAATAAGAACAAGAAGTGGAGGGAGCTGGCCACCAACCTGAACGTGGGCACGTCGAGCAGCGCCGCCAGTTCGCTAAAGAAACAGTACATCCAGTGTTTGTACGCCTTCGAGTGCAAGATTGAGCGTGGCGAGGACCCGCCCCCGGACTTTTTCAACACGGATAACAAAAAGAACCAGCCCAAGATCCAGCCTCCCAGCCCAGGTGAGCGCTGACGTCCTCCTACACCTAAACACCAGCCATCTCCCCCCTTGAATGAACAATGCCTTTTTTCATAGTTCCCTTTCTCCCTCGGGTGCAGTGTGGCTCCCATGCAATCCATCACAATCTCTCTGCTCTATTTGCCACCCATCATCTGCCAATAAACTAGTATGTTTTATTGTATCCTATTAATTGCAGTTAAAAGCTGATCTAAGACCATCGTTTGTCATATTCAAGACTACTATCCTCAATAACTCACTGCTCTTTTGGCGTATATTGGCAGAGCTGTAAATGACAACGATGTAGCTGTAAGTCAGAGCAACCCAGTCTAACAGAATTTACATTCCTATATAAGTAAATTACAAATCCAGTTATGTCATGCTGTAAAGATAATGCTGCCACCATTATGTTTCATCATAGACATGATCAGTCCCTTGATTTTGTTGAAGCAGAATGTCATTTGTCTTTGTCATTGTTCTGCAAAAATAGGAGATAGTGGATGGAGATCACCAATCTGTGGTTAGGGTTAGGAAAAGTTATTTTGGCTTATATATTAACAATTATATAAATAATGAATTATCAATTTGTGAATCAAGTTACACTTGTCCAAAATCGTTCCCTTACCAAGTAGTTACTGAATCTCCAATGGCCTTGGTTGTCTGCTGAATAGTGTATGTCTCTGAAGAGTGTTTGGACACTAAATTATAATTCTTGTAAACTGTGAGTTTAGCTTCATAGCAGCTAGTTCACTAGTGGTTAGGGACAAAAACAAATTAAGCAAACAAATATAAAAACACCAGTATCATCCAAAATGTTATTTTAAGCTCAGTTCAGACCAAAGATTCGTAAACTTGAAACTATTTGTAATATACTATTCTACAATGTTCTTTTAACCGTCACACTAATGCAAGTAAATGAGGAAATGTATTGTTTGGAATCCTAACCACTCTCTTAACTGTTCTAACTGATAGATATAAGTAGTAGCATCTTACATACACATACACTACTATAAAACAGTGGGCTCTATCACCAGCCGTTGAAGGTTTTATCAGCTGAATCGGTGGTAATACCATTATTTGCCTTGAGTTGACCTGAACTAGGCTTTAAATCCAGAAGGTCAGGATCAGTGTGTCACTAAATGAAACATTCACCTTCAGGATCAAGATTTTGGAAGTTGCGTTAGTTGACAACATTGGATTATTAGCTGAAATAAAACAAAATTCATACAGGATTACATTTATATGAAGATCATTTCTGAGTGACAGAACTGGTCACAGAAGTGCTCTTCTTCCTCTGGACACTTCCACATTTCTCAAGGGAATCCTGCGTGGCATTTGCACAGGGCACGACCAGAGACTCCCCTTGACTCCTGTAGCATGTGAAATCTTTGAATTAACTCTGTGTGTAAACTGCCAGTGTCATATCAGAGGTGAAGGGGGGGTGGGTGGAGATGTGACTCGGGGATCACGTTGTCGCCTGGAAGCCGTTTGTTTTGGAGGGAGTCCTGTTGGAGCTGCCAGGAGCAAACCACCACACCAGGAGCGACCACGTGCTGCTGCCGCTGCTGCTTCAGTGTCTGGCCCAGACCCAGTGCTGTCAGACACAGGGCACTGAGTCAGCGCCGGGGTGTTGTTACAGGAGACATCAGGGTGCTTGTCAGCTGGCATCAGCCCTCTAGTTAGTAGGAAGGAAAAGCCGGTGAAGAGGTGGGGGGGAGGGTCGGAAGAGGGGGGTTGATTTGGCGATAGCGATGCCCCGTCAGTGGCGTGTCCTCCTCACTGCCTGGTGCCTGGCCTTGGGCTACAGAGGCAAGGCAACACTCCCTGGAGATTAGTACTGAGCCAGAAATGATGAATGGAGGGGAGAGGCTCGTGTGTGTGCATGTGTATGTGTGTGTGTGTGTAAAAGTCACACGATTCTCTCTGACTCTGTTTCTACCACGCTATTTTTTTCCGTCCTCACGAGATCCCCCCTCCCCTTTTCCTCCCTTCATCTTTAGTAGAGAGAGGGAAATCCCTGCCCAGCGGGAGGAGGGGTGAAGGGGGGAGGGGGAGTTGGTTAATGTGTATGTGTACGTGTGAGAGCTACAGAGGCGAGAGGGTGATGTGAGAAAATGTGAATAAATGTGACCTGCCACTGACCCCGGTGTTGTGTGTGGATATGTGTGTGTGTGTGCCAGTTTAATGAATGGGAACCTGTGAGTCATCAGACTGGCGTGCTAATAGTGAGAAGTCCTAGGCTGAAGTTAAGGATGAGCGCCGCTGTGTGACACACACACACACACACACCCTCACATACACACACAACACAAACAAACTATCACTCACTCTTGTGCATGTACACACACCTCTCGCTGCCTCCTGTCTCTACAGGCTCGGCGGTAATCTGTCAGAGTCAGGCTTCAGATCATTGTTTCCTGGTGACTCCAAGAGCCTGCCGGTGGTTGAGGGGAGTGATGGGAAGTGGTGATGGAGGGTGGGGAGGGGGATTGGCATGCTGTGATGAGCTGGAGGATTCAACATTTTTGCTGGCTGTGCACTCAAAAGCCAGTCAGCTTGACACAAACTGCACTCCTCTGTGCAGCACTCAGGAATTTCTTAATGGGATTTAGGATTGCCAATAGCAGCAAGTGTTCTTAAAAGCCCCCCAGCAGTGCTTAGCTGATCTATTCCCGCTTCGCTATCAAACGTCAGCTCTCACCCATCGTTGCTGGTGTGAATTCAAAAAAATGGATGTTCTCTGAATTCGTGGGAATCTTTAAATTCTTGAATTTGACAAACCTGCAGTCGCAGCTTCCTTGTTGTTGCCCCCTCATACAGAATGTATATCGTTGTTTTGCAGCTGGTTCTGGATCCCTGCAAGGCCCCCAGACTCCTCAGTCCACCAGTAGTTCCATGGCAGAAGGGGGAGACCTGAAGCCACCGACTCCAGCCTCGACCCCACATTCACAAATGCCCCCCATGCCTGGTGTCAGGTACAGATGAAACCACAACATCATCTTAAAATACTCTGAAAATAAACCAAAATCGACTATTCCAGTTGTGTGTATCCCATCTGATTCATATTAGTTCCCTGGTTCTATTCCTAAATGTTAAAAGATATGTTTAGGTAACAAAAATATCTTTGTTGTAAGCATTAGCTGAACATTATTTGATTACAATATAAATAGTATTCACTTTGCATTCACTGCTATTTACTAAATGCATACAATAAAACACAGTATTCACTCACTACATGCATTGAACTTAAACTAAAAGCTAGTTGTTTTAAAGATACTAGTCATGTTTCTCTTTTGCGTATATGGGCCATATCAGGACTGTGAGGAACAACTAAACAAACAACCCAGTCTGAATTCAGCATCTAGTCAATCCAGTAACTAGAGAATAACCTCCCCTTGCTCTAAAACTCCAGCATTCTGTCACTATTAACAAAAAACCCTAGAACAGGTTAGTTAAAGGGTCAAAACAAGCTAAATGGCTTCCTCTTTGTCATATTTTTTCCTCATCTTTTAAACTTCTGTGATGTTAACCATCTATGCTAACTTAAAATGGACATGTTGTGTTAATGTGTTGCATTAGCCTCAGTAATAAGTCAGATTAGTTTATAATAGTTTAAAGTAGTCATTGAACCGACGAAAAAAGTAGAAGGTCTGTTCTTTAGCAGAGACAAGACAATATTAAAGACCAAATATATGAAGTAAAAGAAACTTCTTCAAACTTCTTCTTTTACTAACGTGCCATACGCTCTCCTACAGGAGTAGTGTTAATCTTCAGGACCCCTTCGCTGATGGTGGAGACCCTGCATTCCCCAGAAGGAACGCCATGACCCCCAACTCTCAGAGCTACCAGCCTGGGATGGGTGGTCCAGAGATGATGAGTCGGATGGCTCCCTATGAGTCCAGCAAGGACCCCTTTGGTGGCATGAGGAAAGGTGGGTGTAAGCTCATCTCACTTATTTTTACCTGCTGCAGGATCTCTGTCCAGTGCTGCAAGTAAAAATTTTCTGTTTTTTTACTTGTTCAGCTGGAGAGCAGTTCATGCAGCCCGGACCCAACAGTGGAATGGGAGAACAGTACAACAGAGGCCCCCCAGGCCCTATGGGTAACATGCAGATGAGCCAGAGGCAACAGTATCCTTATGGATACGACCGAAGGTAAATATACTGCATTATGATCCAACTGCTTATCAGGATGGAAAACATGTCTAGCACATCAACCGTTTGATAAAACTCAGATGGACTAATGGAAGTATTTTTGATTCTACAGACAGGAACCAGGCATGGGCCCTGACGGCAGCATGGGACCAGGCGCTCCACAGCCCAACATGATGCCTTCTGGAGCCGACACAGGGATGTACTCACCAAGCCGCCCTCCACCACAGCAACGGTCAGTGCACATCACTGCAAACAGTGGGATTTTTGTAGATGGTTGTTAAAAAGCCACTTCATATTTGTGATCATTTTCACAGAGTTGGATGATCATCCCTGTATTTCATACTTAGACTGTCTTAAACAGTACTGAAAATTAGACATGAATCAGTATGAACTCCTCTCTTTTGTTATTGTTTTCAGGCATGACTCCTATGCCAACCAGTACCCTGGCCAGGGAGCTCCCCCTGGTGGCCCATATTCGAATCAACAACCAGGAATGTATCCACAGCAGCAACCGGTGAGAACATTTTGTTCAGTGTTTTCAGAGCTGCTCTTGCAGTCGGATTCTCCATGATTTCAGCCTTTTTTAAAGACATATTTTTATGACTCATGCATTTAAGACACTCTTTATATTTACTGGTTTTCCATTAACCAGATCCAAGCATGAAATTTAGATGTTCACTAATTACATATAATTATTTTGACAGAACTACAAGCGGCCTGTAGATGGAGGTTATGGCCCACCTGCTAAGCGCCACGAGGGTGAAATGTACAACGTCCCCTACACTGGTCAGCAGCAGCCAGGACCCCAATCCTCAGGACCACAGGGTCAACAGGACATGTATAACCAGTATAATGCATACCCAGGAGGGGACCGCAGACCACCAGGCCCACAGAACCAGTTCCCCTTCCCCTTTGGCCGGGACAGAGGACCATCATCTGCAGGCCCCAACTCCCAGTCGCCAATGCCTCCCCAGATGATGGGAAGCCCCATGCCTTCAGGTCCTGATGGCCCCCAGGGTCCAATGTGGCAGGGCCGCAATGAGATGGGCTATCCCAACTATCCCAACCGGCAGGGTCCTCCTGTACCCGGCCAGGGACCCGGATACCACGGCATGAACCGCTCTGAGGAGATGATGTCCTCAGACCAACGCATGAACCACGAGGGTCAATGGCCCGGCCACGTCAACCAGCGGCAGCCACCGTTCGGCCCTGGAGGCTCTGGACCACCCATGACAAGACCCCTGCCATCCACCTACCAGACTTCCCAGAACCACATTCCTCAGGTGTCGAGCCCAGCACCCATGCCGCGGCCCTTGGAGAGCAGGACGTCGCCCAGCAAGTCTCCTTACATGCATCCGGGCATCAAAGTGCAGAAAGCTGGACCTCCAGTGCCCGCCTCTCACATTGGCCAGGCTCCTGTGCAACAACCAATGATCAGGAGAGATGTGGCCTTCCCTCCTGGCTCTGTGGAGGCCTCCCAACCCCACCTTAAGCCCCGCAAGAGGCTCACCATGAAAGACATCGGTATGTGACTTTGACTTAATTCCTCAGTCAATACTTGACCCGATCATGAGAACCAATAATTTGTTGTACAAAAGAAAGAAATACTGACAAAATCAATTACTAAGCTATATAGCGTAATGTAAACAAGAAAAATACATAACATTTATTTTCAGTATTGAATTACTGTGTAGTCTGATCATATGAGTGAGTTGATCTTTGACCACTGTATCGACTGATCACAGTTACGTTTCTCATCCACAATCTGTTTCTTTCAGGTACTCCTGAGGCTTGGAGAGTAATGATGTCACTGAAGTCAGGCTTGCTAGCTGAAAGCACCTGGGCCTTGGACACCATTAATATTTTATTGTATGATGACAGTAGCATTACTACTTTTAACTTATGCCAGGTGAGTTCCACAGTGTTACACGTGCCTCAGTGTTTCTGTGGGTTCAGAATAGTCATTTCAACTCAATGCCCTAAAAGTGTGATTATGAGACTTTAATTAGAAGTCGCTCAAGTTAGGGAAACTGACTAAAGCTATTCAAGTCACATTTAAGTGGGATAAACTGAGCTGAGCTGCCTTACTTCCTTCTTGTCTCATTTGAGAGATGCACATATGTAGAATTAACTAGGCACTTTTAAGAAAATGACAGAAATGGTGCTTATGAACAATAGGACAAGGTCTCTGTAAAAAGTCACTCAAGTACTGACAGCATCTTGCTGTTATTCAGTCGCAAATAATTAAAATAAATTTTATATTTTCTGTCTCACTCACTGATGGGCATGTGAATAAAAAGAAATGTTTTGCTCATGATGATGGGACATGAAATAAGCATTATGTCTTAAATTGAAACCTGCAGAAAAAGTGTTGTATGGAAATTCTTTACAGCGTGTGCTTGTAGGACTGTTTTGGTGATGGTTTTCTTCTGTTCCTCAGCTGCCTGGATTCCTGGAGCTGGTGGTGGAGTACTTCAGACGCTGCCTCATCGAGATCTTTGGCATCCTAAAGGAGTACGAAGTAGGAGACCCGGGCCAGCGCACCCTCATAGACCCCAACGCTGCTGATGACGACTCTGATGATGAGATTCCAATTCCTGAGGGAGGGGACATGGACACAGATGAAGAAGAGGAGGAGGAGGAGGAGGTAGAGGAAAAGGCCAATCCTGACAGCTCGTCACTGGTCCAGGTGAAACAGGAGGAGGACGACTCCCTAAGAGACAAGTCTTCAGAGGACGAGGAAGAGGAGAAGGAAAGGGAGTCTTCTGTCAAGGAGCCCATTACCTCTACCTCAGGGTCCTCCCAGGACCCCAGCTTCCACTCGGAAAAGCCCAAGCAGGCCAGCAAGTTCGATAAACTCCCCATCAAGGTGGTCCGCAAGAAGAACCCCTTCCTGGTGAACCACTCATCCAAGCTTGGGCAGCGGCAGAGCTTCGACAGCGGCCTGATACACTGGAGCATTGGAGGCGGGGACACTACGGAACACATCCAGACCCACTTTGAAAGCAGGATGGACCTGCTCAAACAGCGGAAACGCACACCGACAGCCACTGAGAGCCGCAAGAAGGTCCAGGTCCCTCCAGCAGTGATAGAAACCTCTGACACATCCAAGCCCAGTGGAGAGGACAAGCCCCGGCAGCAGCCCCAGTCCTCGGAGCCTCAGAAGTCTTCGGCAGAGAAGACCAGTCCTCCTGCTCTTCCCATCGGCGCGCCAGTCACTGCCACCATCGACGACGTGCTATCAGCCCGTCCGGGGTCGGTCACAGAAGAAGTGGTTCGCGGAGGAGCCGAGGAGCAGAAGGAGAACGGCAAGTACCTGTTCAGCATTAACCCCGACCTCCAGAGCCGCCGCAACTTGAAGATCCTTGAGGACGAACCTCACAGCAAAGACGAGACGCCGCTCAGCACTCTGTCGGACTGGCAGGACTCGCTAGCGCGGCGATGCATCTGCGTGTCCAACATTGTGCGCAGCCTCTCCTTCGTCCCAGGGAACGACCTGGAGATGTCCAAACACCCAGGCCTGCTGCTGCTGCTGGGCCGCCTGGTGCTGCTCCACCACAGGCACCCCGAACGGAAACAAGCGCCCGTCACTTATGAGAAAGAGGAGGAGGAGGACGAAGGCGTGAGCTGCGAGAGAGACGAGTGGTGGTGGGACTGTCTGGAGGTGTTGCGGGAGAACTGCCTGGTCACTCTAGCCAACATCTCAGGCCAGCTGGACCTTTCTATCTACCCAGAGAGCATATGCTTGCCACTACTGGACGGCCTGCTCCACTGGGCCGTGTGCCCCTCAGCTGAGGCACTGGACCCCTTTCCCACGCTGGGGCCCCATGGCTCACTTTCCCCCCAGAGACTGGTCCTAGAGACCCTCAGCAAGCTCAGCATCCAGGACAACAACGTCGACCTCATTCTGGCAACGCCGCCGTTCAGCCGCTTGGAGAAGCTCTACGGCTCGCTGGTGCGCTTGGTCGGGGAGCGCAAGGTGGCCGTTTGCCGGGAAATGGCGGTCGTACTGTTGGCTAACTTGGCTCAGGGCGACAGCTTGGCGGCACGGGCCATCGCCGTGCAGAAAGGCAGCGTGGGGAACCTGCTGGGCTTCCTGGAGGACAGCCTAGCGGCGACCCAGTACCAGCAGAGCCAGAGCTCCCTGTTACAAATGCAGGGTGGACCCCATTTCGAACCCACCAGTGTGGACATGATGCGGCGGGCGGCCCGGGCCCTGCACGCTCTCGCTAAAGTAGAGGAAAACCACTCAGAGTTCACTTTGTACGAGTCGCGGCTACTGGACATCTCGGTGTCCCCACTTATGAACTCTATGGTGTCCCAAGTGATCTGTGATGTACTGTTTCTGATCGGCCAGTCATGACAGCCGTGGGGAGGTGTTGGCTCCGCCTCTTTCCGTTCCCCCTCACCCCCGTTCTTTTTTTGTGTGCGTGTGTCTGTTGCGTGTGAGTGAAGAGCAAAAACTGACTGTCCTATTTTTTTTCTTTTTTTTTTTTTTTTAATTTATGCAAAATCACCTCGGATTCCACTGTCTTTCTTACCCCTGCTTCTCACTAAAGGAAGGAATATCATGAAGTAGCTGTGGAGATGAAACAAAATGGAAAGACGGCGGCGGAGAAGAGCAGATCGGGACCCAGGCATAGGACAGAGTGCACTGCCCTGCGGAAAGGACTTGTTTTTTAATGAAAAGAAAAATCTCAAGAAAAAAAAGAAAAAAACTGTAACCAAAGTTGCTGTCTCGTTTACAGTGAGTTTGGGGGATACATGTGCTCGCTTTCTCCCTTCGGGGGTCGGCAGGGGGGAAGAGGGGGGCACGGACTAAACAATATTATGGTTCATGTTCGGAGGCTACATAGACTCACAGACTGTGGTGTGGTATAATTGCTGTAACTTTGGATGCTATATACTCAGCCCCACAGGAACCACATTATTGGCTGTGAACAGACATGTGTCATGGGAGGCCTGTGCAGTAGATTGTAGGACTTTTTTCTGTACTGTACACCTTAAAAACTGTAAACATACTGTAATAATACTGTTTCACACTGAGATACGCTGGCTTGGCAGCAAACTGTAGTTTTTAAAAACAGTTTTAGTTAATGTTGAGAGAGAAAAACGGCTTTCCCCCCAAAGTATGGTGAACCTACAACACCCTGACCTCTTTGTCCCTTGATTGTATGACTTGACCCTTATATTAAAAAGTCACCTCTTTAGGACTGGTCCTCAGCTCTAGATGCAGTCCAAGCTGCAGTGTATATATGATGTTGTACATTACACTTCTCTCTCTTCTTTCTCAACTTCTGTTGCTCTTCACCATTTTTAATCTTTGACAAAAGTTCCCCTTGCATCAAGTACGCCATGTAACTTACTTGACGCCCACCTGCTCCCGTTCCCTCGGCGCCTCGCCCCGGTGGCTCCGGCGGGGGCGGGGGTGGGGGGGGGCGTTTAGCTGCTGTCCAACCAACGCCACCCCCAACAAACAAACACAACTTCAGTTTTCAGTTCGGTCTGGGTGTAGAGAATATAACAAAATCATGTCTGCGGTTCCATTCGAGCTCCTTCATAAATGACAAACTAGACCTTGATGAAGAAACCATTTTACTTTTGTTTATTTTGTTTATTTTTTTTTTCCAGTGATGCGGATTCTGCATATTTGTATTTCAGATGATGTAGCTAAAAACTTGATGTAAATTCCTCTTTTTTCCTTTTTTTTGGCTTAATGAATATCATTTATTCAGTATGAAATCTTTATACTATATGTTCCACGTGTTAAGAATAAATGTACATTAAATCTTCGTAAGACGTTTGCTGTGGATTTATTTCTTCTCCCACCCGTACGGCAGTAAATAAAGCTCTGGATTTTTCCATTTGGCCCACACTTCACTTCAGAGACTCTGTAATACCAGGAAAGCTGCAGCGCTGTGTTTTGCTGACTGTTGGATGCAGACGCTCATCGCACACTTGGCTCTGAGGAGTCTGTCGCTGATCAAATGCACAGCCATGTTTTCCATCTGTGTACCGTCTGACATCTCACCTCTGTTGCGTGACTGTCCTTGTCGCTGAAATGCACATGCGGAGATGATATTTACATCTATATTTACATTACCAGCCTCCGTCTGCTCCACACATACAGATAAGGAGCAAGACAAACCCCGTTATTCCACTGCAATGTTTAGCTGGATTTAACTTGTTCGGGTTTTAAGTCCCTTTTTAAATACCCTCTGATACCAAATGTGTCCATCAAAAACAAACCGTCTATTCTTATGACAAGTATAATTATCAAGAGCCTAAATTACCGTCTGCAGAAACCAGCGTGAGCTAAATGTGGCATCAGCGCCGTTTTCAGACTCGACCGCCACCTCTTTAGTCTTGATGTGGTTTTTATGTTTTTTTTATTTATTCAGGAAGTCTCATTGATGTCGAGATGGTTTTTTTTTTTGCTTTTTTTTTTTTTTCAAAGGATGTGAAAACAGTGTAATCTAAAGTAAAGTCCTCGCTTCCTTTTCACAACATTGACTTTAGGGGAGTCTGGCTTGAACTGCATTAAGCACCAGGATCTCCTAAAATAAACCTGAGTGGGTTGGATGGATACAGCCTGAACGCTCAGACTAATTATTAACAGTGACAATATGAAACTTTGATGTTTAACCCTTTAACCCCTGAGACATTATTCCAGGTAAACGTGCTGCTGTGAATCTGCGTCTGTTCCAGTGTCATAGAAGCTGCCGTGAGTATGAGCTTTTCTTCAGTGGTTTTGTTTTACTGT
>JAPQRQ010000003.1:20629469-20647510 GCA_037367365.1 Apogon talboti | reverse complement strand
CCAACAGCCAGAGGAGGAGCAGGGTGGTGATTTTAGGAGAGCGTTGGAGGAGCTTTTGGGGGGGGCTTAATTCCTTTCTGGCACCCCGGGGCCCGAGGGATGGAGGACCAAAGGGGCTTGAAATGGTTCAAAGATGAACATGTGATTGTGCTTTGAATTCCCAGAGTTTTGTTTTCATAGTGTCAGGATTTTATTGCAGCTTTTTGTCGCCTTTAGTACAAGTTAAATATGAAGATGAGATCGGACGCGGAACAATAAAATGAAAGCGTGCCATGTCGAAAGTGAGTTCAGCTTTGTTTTCACTCATGACTGACTTCAGGCACTTACTTTTGCTCTAGTGTGGACTTAAAGAGCAATATACAGGAGTGGAAAAAAGTTTTACAATGTGACACAATCTCAAATATTATCATGAAATATTTGGAGACAAATCGTTTTTGTGTTTGGCTGTATCAGACACAAGCAAATGGAAATTATTGTTTAGCTTTATTGTTAATAAGAAACAAAAATAACCAAACTCAATTCTTGACAGTTTCCACGTGTCATGTCCTGGATGTGTTTCATTATTTTGCCGAAACATCCAGTTTTGACCTTGATGGAACTGAGCATGTGCAGAACGGCGCATAATACCTGTCAGAGTTCAATGACTTAAGAGTGATTCTTAATGCAATATCCTCCTGAGACCCAGCAATGCATTGTGTTCTGTGTAGGGGACAAGAGTTTCACAGCTTTACTTAAAAAAAAAAAAAATAATAATAATAATGATAATATTGTCCACTGCAAAGGACATTCCATTTAAAAAAAAAAAAAAAAAAAAAAAGTATCTTAAACTGTTGCATCATGCTGTTTCCAATCAAGTCAATTACTTAATGTAAAAAAAAAAGCTAAAACATTTACTTCCCTGGGTCTCAGGATGATATATCACAAATGCTTGGGGTGTCTAAAAACTTTTTTCCACCACTGTATGACATAACATTCATCGGACAATATATTCATTTGAGATTTTGTGTATGAAAAGAGTGTGGTCAGTTGCTGCGGATCAAGAAAAGATGGGCAGTGCATGCTTTAATCAAGGCAGAATGATTATTAACTCTATTGTATGTATATATTTACAGACCAATCTGTACACTTTTTACACGTCGCTACGGATAAATGCATTAGAAAAAGTCCTTTTCATAGGGAAAAAAAACCAAACGGAGTCCTCTCACACGTCTGCGCTCGACGACACCTGCGATAACCTAGGATCGGAGTCGATCTCGAAGCGGTAGTGGTAGCCTTCCCACACCTCCCTGCAGGCGTCGCGCATGTCGTAGATCCGCTTCTTAATGCCCTTGCGGTTGAGATAAAGTACAAAGAGGAAGATGAGACCAATGAAGCCCAGGACGATACCCAGGAAGACGTAGGAGGTCTGCAGGGCCAGATCTCCGCCCGCGTCCCTCTGGTGGCATCCCAGAGTCAGCCTGCCCGCCACCAGCAGCGACGTGTTCCTCATGCTGGCAGGAAACGAACACACCAGGCCCTCCACGTCCCTGATGCGGCCCTGGGATCTGTTGAGCCACATCGTAAAAGGTTCAATTCCACACTTGCATATAAAGGGGTTCTCCCCCAGCAGGAGGGTAGTTCTAGGCAGGGAGTCCAGCTCCGTCAGACCCTCCTCGGGTACCGTTTTTAGGGCGTTGAGGGTCAGGTCGAGCTCCTCCAGCCGCTCCAAGCCCAGGAAGGTGGAGTTGTGTATGGCCACCAGGGAGTTGTTGGACAGCTGGAGCCTCCGCAGGTTGGTCAGGTGGGAGAAGATCCGTGAAGGTAAGTAGATGAGGCTGTTGTCGGACAGATCCAGGACCCGCAGGCTTCCCAAGGAGCTCCAACGCAGGCACGTGGCCAGGTCCAGCACCGACGAGTGGTTGTACAAGGCCCGGCTCAGGTTGAGCTCGCGCAGGGACTGGTTCTGGACGGTGAAGGCCTCGGGGTGAATGACAGCCAGCTGGTTGTTGCTCAGGTCCAACGTGCGAAGGCTGCGGAGTCTGGCGAAGGTGTGGGATTCCACCTCGGAAATTCTGCATTTAGAGAGATCCGAGAAACGCCACAACAGAACAGACCTTAAGAATCAGATCTGACTTAAGGTTGAACATGTGAGTACAAAACAAACCACAGAGAACATCATTCTACAGCTTTAACCATCGCTCCACCTTGTTTTAGCGATGTATCTGCACTGTTACCCATAAAGTTGGAAGAATTCTGTTTTCAAACACATTCCTCTTTTTATTCCTATTTATACACATCAGTAATCACCTTTGACCAGGTACAATGATTATGAGTCATGTTACACTTTATCTGTCAAGAATAAATCACAATCATTCCATGAGAAGAAGAAAAAATATTTTATTCCAACTTTGTGGACAACTGTGTAACACCCTAAAATCAGGTGACACATCCATCCATCCATACATACAAGAAGATCAAAGTTTAGGACTGCAACTACAATTACCCTGTCAAGTATTTAGTCTGTTAATAAATTGGTGGTTCATAAAATGTTGGAAAAGAGCACAAAATGATGATAAATTTTTCCCCAAAGTCTAAGATCACGTCCATAACCCACTGATATTCAGCCTCACAAAGGAAATAAGAGACTTAATTGTCATATTATTGCACATCCAACATGATACTCTAAGAGCAATACATACATATAATATGTAACACACAAAACACAATTAATTTTGAGTCATAGTTGTTTTAAAAAAAAGTTACATATCTAAAATTAATAAGTTCCTGTTTGAGGACTAGAAATTCTAAACATTTTCCCTCAAAAAATGATGCAGATTGTTAATTTCATTTGAAAAATTGTGTCAGATCTACATGACTATATACATATTAGAATAATTAGCATTTGTTTGATATATATATACAGTATGTTAGTATTTCAGATGGTTGAAATAAGGTTTTTTTAACTTCAGTCACTCATGTGCATAAATAGTAGATTTGGATCTGAATGTTACCTGTTATTGCTCAGAGAAAGGTTGGTGACGTTCTCCAGTCCTATGAAAGACTCGGGTCCGATCCGGCTGATCTGGTTCCCGGTTATGAACAGATTCCTGGTGTATCCCGGGATCCCGGTCGGGACGGTCCGCAGGTCTTTGGAGACGCACTTCACCGTATGAGCCGCCTCTGAACACTCACACCGAGGAGGGCACGACGCGTAAACGGAGCCGAGGAGCGCGCACAAAAGCAGGCGCCGCGTTAAATCCAGCATGATGGAAGAAGGAGAAGAAGAATGTGTGGATCCAGAGGGTAAAAAAGAAAAGAAACCAACGGGAAAAAAAAGGGAGATGGATGGAAGGATCAGCTCCGCGGAGACATCATCATCTTGGCTTGTCCCGGCTGGGAATGCGCTTCAACTTTGCATCTCTGCAGAAAGTGTGTCCGGGAGGCAGGGTCTGATTTCCATGAGAACAGGGCTGGGGGTCGTGCCGATCAGAGGGGGTGTTTGATCCTTTTGCTGTGGCGAAGCGGGGCGTCGCTTCTCCTCAACAATGAAGTTAAAAGGACAATCGCTAGTGCAATGATCTGCGGGGAGGGGCTTTTTCTCCAGTCTGCGCCTTGTCCGGGTCCACGAGATCTACCCCTACCCAGCCGAAAAACAGACACAAATGAAGGACGCATGAGGAAGTACTTACACTTTCCTTTTTACTTACAAATGGGTTAAACATGCGGCCCGCGGCCCAAAACCGGCCCGGCGAAGGGTCCAATCCGGTCCGTGAAATGCAAAAGTCTATATATTAAAAGCCAAGTGGCCCGTGTGTGTGTGTATGTTTTGTCTGCTTTCTAACTTAAAAACCAGACAGAGCTGGCCTTTGCCGTTTGGATTACTTATGTGTTTTGGGTCAAGGATCAGACCAATGTGATCTCATGTATTTAGCGTTAATATACACGCCAGTTTTATTGGCGTGTTATATGCATGTATGTGAACGCTGTGTCATGTGACATGCACGAGGCTTAGGGTTAGGGTGCCATTTCCAGTTAGGTTTAGGGTTAGGGTTATTGCAAAACGGGGCAAATATTGACACGCAATTGCACAGTGTCCAATAGCACACCAAAACTTGTAAATGCGTACGTATAGCACGCCAAAATGGCACAGAACTGGCATGTCATACGCGATTTCATGACATCAGACTAGCAAAATTGGCAAGTTGATAGGTCTAATATTTTGGGAGATATTAGGAATTTTGGAAGACAATAGCCTTAAAATCTTGTTGAATCATAGAATCATCATTGAACTGGTTACCAAGCAACAGATAAACAAAAGGGCCACGTTGCCACGGTGTCAAATTTCATGTGCAGACACAGACATGTCAGTTGAGAGGTTGTTTAACTGAAAATGCCAATGGAATTTACCAAGAAAGTAAAGGAATGAAGTGTATCAGAGAATCTAGAATGCACTGGTTACAAGTGCAATTTTAAGAATATTATACCTCAGGTTATCACAGTAAATCTACAAAGGCATAGAACATTTAGTACAATTTCAGGGGTTGGACCAGTAAAATACTTGCATAATAACTTATAAATGACAACTCCTAATTTTTTCTGTTTTACATGTAAAAAATTAAAATTACACCAAAATGTTTACATTTACAAACTATCCTTTCACAAAAAACGTGAATAACCTGAACAAATATGAACAACCTGAAATGTCTTGAAAGAAGTCAGTGTTTTAACAGTATTCTGCCTGTTATTAAATGTTTTGTGCTTTTGTAGATCCACTGTGATCTGTATGTTGTAATGCACACATGTAAATAAGCTGAAGCATAATATTGTTAAAACTTCACTTATTTTTCATAAGAAATTTCAGGTTGTTCACGTTAGTATGCAACTGAGCTATTGTGACCAAGTCATTTCCCTTGTGGATCAATAAAGTTATTCACATTTATATATGTCAACATTTTTGTAATGTCATTTGACTTTTCTCACTGTTCTTATTTTACTGATCTGACCCACTTGAGGTCACAGTGATTCATTTGTATGTGGACCCCTGAACTAAAATGAGTTTGACACCCCAGACTTAGAGGATTTAACCCAGATTTCTATTATATCAAGAAGAAAAACAAAATAAAACCAGAGGTGGTGGTTTAATAACCGAGTTGGTGATGATTCAGTTCTAACTAAATCAGAGTGTCTTATATTTTGGACTGAGTGGTGTTGTCACTAGATGGATCGTGGTCATTCCCACCTACCCAGGTGGTATGGTAACCAGGTGGGGGAGGGGAGTCGGTCTTTGATCCCCTCTCTCTTGAATACCATGATGCTCTGCAGGATAGTGGCCATTGAGTGGGACTTGGTGAGGTGTCAGAGTTGCTGTGGCTTCCCCTCCCTCTGTGTTTATTCTGGAAAAAACTTTCACTGACAAGAATCTCTTCAGCATTTATAGAAACCTGGAAGAGGAGTGAAGCAGCATCAGGCGTCCTGCTGACAGCCTTGATGAAGCCCAGACATTATCATTCAGTGAAGGAACAGAGAAGTCACACATCTCTACAATAATAGACATCTTTATTGGTATTATAGCTGTAAGTCATAAACACATTCAGAGTTCACACAGTCACTTGCAAGAGTTCTAAAATTCCCCGTGGGCTATACGGTCTGCAGCATAAAAGATATTTTTAAGGATTAACAGAACAAAAGGGTTTTGGAACTGCAGACTGGTATAAGTATATATGGATAGTGGCACTAATAATAGCATCCCAACTGTCTTTTGTCAACACACTGAATGGCTGGGACCACAGGTCTCCACATTCCTGGACCTGGCTCTTGGATACAACAAGGCACCGCAGCAGGCAACATCTAAAACCATTTAAATGATCTCCATTGAATATTGTATTCTTGCACATGCGCTCCGATAAATAATAACTTTTCTAACTCCCTTTCTAAAATATACATATATATTTCTCATATAGGTTAAAAGCAGTAAGTTGAGCCCAAATGTCCTCAAAAGGCCCTTTCATGGCTCATAATATAATGAATGAGCTGTTTGACTAAAAGAACAACTTTCATATTCAAGAACAGAGCTGTTCTGCCATTTTCCAACATTTAGTGTAATTACGGAGAACCAAATGGACTTGTGTTTGTTTCTTCAGGGTTTTTTTTTTTTTTTTTCCCCACAGCCACATATAGTCACTACAGGTTTGGACAGAGATGTAATGCGTCCTTAGGTAGAATGAGCTACTGTATGTCCACATTTATAACCGAGTAGTTAAAGGGCTACAATAAATCATGATTTTTCAATGATTTAATGCATACGTCCTTTAGATTTGGCATGTGTATTTGTATTTACAGTGGTGACATGACTCTAGAACAAGAAATACAGGAAACAGACTGACAGAGATAATTTCCTGCCCAAACAAAACATGATTAATAAACTAATGCATTTGGGTTTGCAAATACAGAATTTTCAGTATGTACCAAATCAGTATGTTTTGAATAGAACTATAGCAAGGACTAATAGAAAAGTCACAACTTTTGGCACAATCTTTGCACTGTATTTGTGCTGAATTTCCTCATTAATATCCTGAGGTGCTTATGTTTTCTGCTACAACCAGTTATGTAAAATAATACAATAATAATGCAAACAAGCATGAAATGATGCTACAAACATATTTTGGGCTGTTTTAGTTTATCAACATTTATTTTGTTTGATTCCTGTTGAGATGCATTATTTAGCAGAACTGACATTTACGATATGTGTGGTTATTATTTTAGATAAGATGAGTGTTCCATGTATGACGCTCACTACGTTCAGCTTTAAACAGTCCCCAGTGTAATATATGGGTTTCATATAAAACATTAATCTCTTAAAAGCACAGAATACTAATCTTGGCAGCTACAGAATAAATTCTGTTCAATAATGCATCCTCATGGGAATCAAATGCAGAAAATCAGCAGTGATGAGCTACAGCACCCACAACATAATGTGGCAAACGTCATTTGATCATTATAAAAATTAAGGATGGCCATTTGAATTCATTTTTGAAGTCGAATAATCAAGTCAATTTAAGGCGGTTACTCCTGATGTCAACTACCTGATAATGCCCTCCATCAAAACCAAAATATCAATAAAAAAAAAAAGAAAAAGCGCAGGTACATTATTTAGTGCATTTTTCAGACTTTGATTATATGCAGCATTTGTGCATAAACAGTGCCATAACATTAGTTCTGCTTCTCTATGAGGTAAACCTCCTCCCACCTCCCAAAAAGATGCCAACATTGTGTACTGTTTGGACTAATCAACTGATAGATTATTCACACATCCAGAAGCCTGTTGCTGTCAGCATCAAACCAACACAATGGAAATATTGTACCAAAAATTGTGATATTTTTGTACTTGTTTGTGACTAACACATGCTTTGGCCGTCTTTGAAGTATTAAGTATTAGAAACAAGCTGTGAAATTGATTATTAGGTACGTTTTGGATTTCTAAACTACAGCCTATTTGTGAATCGTTTCACATTTGTTAAAAAAAAAGTAAATTTTTGGCAGAAAATGATCTCCATTCAGTTTCCTGTTTTCTGCTTAAGGCCAGATTCTCCTTTTCTTTCCCGTTACAAGTCTTTGAGCATAGTACTGTGCAGCTCTAGCTACATAGCATCAAATCAACATTAACTTCTATTCGAATTAATTATTTAAGCTTTTAAATGTACCAACAATCAGATGAAATTGAAATCAAAAGGGATCATAACAAAGATATGTAAATACATACAAATAAATGGATCACAGGGCAGTTAGCTGCAGTGAAATGCAGCAGATTAATCTGGAGCCACAGTTTGAGTCACCCCTGGACTTCGCCGGCACCTCTCATATTCTTACATGCATGCAATACACACACGTTGGCATGCAACCACATGCTCTCTCCGATCGCCATATGCATGACACACGCAATTAATCACGCGCTCTTTCAGGCACAAATGCGCTTCGCTGCAGAGCAGAGATGAGATATGCGCAAGTGGAGTAAAGAGGCAAAAATTACAATACAGTGTAAATTATTCAAAGGCTGAAAGTGTAGAGTGAGTGATCAAGTTCGCAAAGTACATAAAGAGCACCTGGTGAACAGTGTAATGTGTGTGTTCAAATATTTACAGGCAACATGGGTGAAATCTACACAAGAGGCCACAGAATATTCAACCCAATGAGGGGAGCAAAGCCTGGACGCCCGGCACAGTGTTCGCCCTAACGCTGCAGAAAAAAAAAAACAAACCAAAAAAAAAAAAAACACCACATTTTAATTTATACGCCTATACTTCAATGACATCTACTTATTGCAGGATGTTGGCTGTAAATCAAAGCTTTGTGAAACGGCGTTGGCATTTCACAATGACCTTCAAATCTGATGTGCAGAGGTGGAAAACAGCAGGAGCGACGCTGCTCGGGCGCTGGAGGGAAACCTGGGAGATTCAGCCAGGGCTTGGTGAGCGTGAAAAACCTGAGGATCCTGGCTACCTGCTGCTTCTGGCAGTACGGCGGACAAAAGGGAGGGCTCCACACTTTTCTTTTTTTTCTGTTTGATTGCAAACAATGAGGGGATTTGAATTTAGCCATGACAGCCATGGCAACGGATTTTCCAACCAACCATTATGAGGAATTAACGTTTCTGAGAGGGGGACAGAAATAACCCACCAAACTGAAAATTGGTCAGAGGTCGTTTTAGGCACTGACTCTTTGCTTTTTTTTTTAACCCAGAAGTCAAAAGCAGTAATGAAAACCAAAACTCAGGTTTGACAGATGGATGCCATACACTAAAAGACTAAAAAGACTGAAATGTGATGAAGCGCTGAGAAATGTATCAAATAATTCAATTAATCAAGTTTTTTTAATCACTGTGTAAATCATGTATTGAGAATACTGTTTCCTTTATTGGTCAAACTGTATTGTGGATATATCTTCAGCATTTCCAGTGGGGCTTTATTTTATTTAAACTTATTTTTAACAATCAATGTACTCTTGAAAATAATGCGTTTAGATGTTATTTGTTGACCAGATATTGCAAAACAACTTGTAATTGTGTTTTACCTTTAGGTGATGTAGACAAAAAAAACTTGATTATAGTTACTTTCTACCACAGTATGAAAATAGCGAGTTGTAATTCTTCAAATCTCAGTTAGAGCCCTAGCGTGAGCTTCCTCTCATGTGTCAGAATTCACAGTTTACAGTCTGTATCTCGCAGGGTCACTATTTGCAAAACTAAAACCACATTTGTTTGAGCTTTATTGTTCTTGGGTTTATCTGGATCTCCACAAGACTGTAAGGATCAGGTGAGATAATCAGATTTGAGGATTAAGTGAATTAAGAGTTTGTTGCAGATTCTTTTGAGGTCTTGAGTCTAAAGAAGAAAAGTAAAAAAAAAAAAAATCCTGGAGATGTAGGGAGGTGTTCAAGTGAGCAAAAAGTCCTGTCTAACTTAGTGGAGTGGAAGAAAAGGAAAATACAGCTGTCTATTGATCACTGTCAGACAGGTCAGGTTCTAAACTGGATTCTGTTTGTCCTTAATTCCATGCTTGAGAACAAACATCTAGTAGCTGACTTTTTATATGAGCGAAGCTACAAACTTATGCTAATATTGAGGTTTGATTTTGTCAAACTGTTAAAACAAGAGAAAAAACAAAGACTTAAGTCAAGCTCAGAGTAAGTTTTATGACCTCCTCATACCAAACAGTCTGTATAACAGAGTGCACCAACTCTGAAGTAAAACTACACAAAAAGTTATTTGGTGTGTGGCTGACGTGTGTGACCAGAGCAGGATTCATTACTGCAGATGACACTATTGCGCTCTTCATTCAATAACTCCATGAAATCAATGAGCTGTTCCATTAAGCAACATATATGAGGACACAGTTTGCGTTGGTCTCCCGTTCTCCTACATTTGGCACGGCTATAGAAAACTAAAACTATTCAGTTGGTTTCTCTAGCCCACATTCACTGAGGTTGCTACAATCATTGCATGGATGAGCTGCAGTAAACGGTATGAAAAGTCGTAAACCTATTGAAGTACCATGAGGTGATCCATCGGATGCAAACGCATCTTTGAGAAAACAGTTCTTTTTAAAAGACGCAAACATTCTGATAATCCTACAGAGTTCAGAGTTAGACTAAATACCATTTGATGCAGTAAGAAAATGCACAAAAATACAAACTAAGTCGAGTATATTTAAGTTGCAGTACTGTAGAGGAGCTACATTAATTCAAGCACGAAATGCAAGAAATCCCTAGAAAGGCATCTAATTGATTTAACATGTTTGTGCTTCCCAGTAGAAAAATGCCATTCAGGAAGCACTGAATCAAGGGATTACACTCCCAATTCATTCCAGAGTAAGATCATTAAAATCAGAAAGCAAGGCATGGATGTGTTTCCCTCAGAACTGAACAATATGCGTACCTGTTCAAATATTAATCGAGCTATGCAACATCTACTATTTGCAGGTTTTTGAACCTGGTATTAGGCTTTCAACAATCACAATCCATTAAGTGTGTTTGCGTGGTCCTGGTGGTTGGAGCAGCAGGGGGGGAAGGGGTTTCACTCACTTCTCTCCAAACAAACGACTGAATAGAAATGAATTTCTGTTGTCACTGGGGCATTCCAGCTTCAGTAACAGCCTGCCTGCTCCCCACAAACCGAGCATGTGTTGGACGTTTTCTTCGACATCTGCTCTGGGAGCGGAGTAGTCTTTATCTCCTGTTGCTGTTGCTTTCGCTGGACGCTGTGTGATGACCCCCGTCTCGTGTTGTTTAAAAGGTCAACTCTACATCCCGACCTGCAGGGGTTCCACTTGTGTCCTTAACCTGTCTGGCAGGTCACCGGAGGTTCAGGGCCAGGGCCACGGTGAGGATGATGCCCATGAGCATCAGGAAAGGCAGCCAGGTCTTCAGAAAGCCTGCACAGCTGGGCCACACAGAGAGAGAGAGGGAGAGGGAGGGTGAGGGGACGACACAGACGGCAAAGCAAACATCTGTACAAGTCAAACCATCCCTTTAGTGCCTGCTGTAACCATGACAACCACTCCAGTATAGATCTATGTACTAATGTAACTGCTAAAATGCTAGAACCCCCAAAATGAGTGTCTGATGTGAATAACTGTGGAACAATCTGTGAAGACTTTTAATTAGAGCTGCAACAGTTGATTAAGCTATTCTAAAAATCAGTCAGTGAATTAAAGAAAAAACATTTTAGGGGATTGCATGATTCTTCTCCTGTTACATCTGACAGTACCGTGAATAAGCTTATTTGGCTTTTGAGTAATTACAAAAAAGACACTTTGAAAACAGCAGTTGTGAGTCAGTCAGTTATTTTTGACTATTTTCACAATAAATATTACAACAAAATAATCATTAGTTAAAAGCACAGACTGTGTACTAAGTAGATAAAGCCATTGGTTTATAGACTGCTGTTTTAAAGCTTCAAGTGTGGCATTTTGGTCAGTAGTATGTTGTTTTTTTCGAGCCAGAACTCACCACATTATGACATTAGGGTGAAACTTAGAAGAACAAGAAGAAGAATGTAAAACTATGACTGACTTGAAGACACTGAACACGTGCTACTGATGAGGAAAGGTTAAAATGCAACTAAATAAGTTTAGTTAGTCCCTAACTGCTGACAGATACAGTTGAGTTTATAACAATATTGCCAACTTCATGATAATAAACAGACTAATTATGAGGCTAGCTGTCATTAATGTAATACCACATTAACGCTAACATTAGCTAATGTGGCTAAGCTCTGATAACAGGCCCAGTTTAATAATTATGCGGCAAAAACCATTGTGAATCATTCACAAAACTGCAACAAAATCCTGTCAAATTCTTGTTAGCATCACTTCAATTTGTCTGCAACTGAGTTGTGCATCAGGAAGAAATGTATTTTATTCAACAACAAATAGAGGTGAAAGTCAGGTTCAGCGGCAGTAAGGTGTCAATTAAAACCCAGGCAGTACATATTATGGAATAAAACCGGATTAACAGAGCAATAGTTTACAAATGCACCATTATTACACTTAAAAGGATCTCTCTGGGACTTAGTATTGATTAGTAGGAGTCAAGTGGGGCCAGCACTAAACTTCAGCATCGGTATGACATTTCAGTCATGGTTGTTTCTCCTTTGTTAGTAATGTTTCCTCTTTGCAACAGTCTATAGGAAGAAATAGACCATTATTGTCTGGTCTAATCAACTCTTTTCTTTCCAGCAGCCTATAAGGAGCCACTGGGACACATAGTCTGCTTCTCCCACAGTAAAACTCTTCTGGCCTTCTGCAAGAATGTCCTATATACGCTGAAGTCTTCCCCAGAATCAGGGCTCTCTCTCTCTCTTTCTGGTGTCCTGAGACACAACAGGTTCAAGGCCTGCCAGTGAAATCATGGCCCCTGGGATGCCACAGAGAAAACTCATTCACAAGCTTCAGCCTACTTCTCTTGGTCAATGTGAGCAGAGCAGCTGGAAATGGTACACAATGCACTAACTTTAACAATAAGCTGGGAATTATGAAGGTGTATATTTTCATTTTTTGCATATTGATATGTTCTTTGTTTATGTGGGTTTCTATGGGGTTTTTTTCTGCATAATGTGCATCTGATTGTGTTCATTAAGGTTATGTTGGCCAATAACTGCCATAACTGTATTAGTACCTCCAGACAGACAGTGACATTAATTAACAGCACATATTTTCAGATTTCCTTTCATTCATTTTCTGTAACTGCTGAGTACTTTGCATGTTTGCAAGGGGGGGGGGTCGCCAGGTCTTCACAGGACTGATGTACAGACAGACAAGCATTCATTCTCCTCTGTGGGAGCAAGTCGGACTACCCGGAAAAAAAAAGACATGGGCAGAACATGAAAACTCCACACAGAAACGTCCCACCTGGACAGCTCTGAGACGCAACACAGGACTTTCTTGACGTGAGGCAACACAGCAAATCATGTACGAGCACTTTGAGACTGATTTTTATCTTTAAATATCTGAGATCTGATTTTTGGAGCATTTCACCTATATTTGATAGAGATGGTGGAGAGAGACAGAAAATTCAGTGAGGAGAGTAAGGGAAGAAAATGTAGGACTCAGATCCTTGTACTTGCATGGTATCATCTATAGGGCTGTGAACAGCATTCATTAAATCAGCATCTCCTTCCCTTCCCTCTCACAAGTGCACTGACAGCGGACCACAGAAGACGGTTAGCTGAATTCCTGAATAGAAGAAACCATGCTCTGAAATGGTTTATATCATGAACACCTGAAGTGCTCACCACATATACACTCTACTTGGCTGGGTCACCCAGGTAGATCCTGCCAAAGTATATTTAGCCTGTAATTTCAAGTCTTTTACCTCTGCCAGTGAGGTTATGTAGGGCGGCACGCTATAATCTACACTGCCTGGCCAAAAAAAGTTGCCACTTACATTTAACTAAGCAAACGGGTAAAAGCCTTCCTTTGTGCTGCATAATTACTGCAGCTGCAACGAGGTCTTTAACCCTTTAACTGATGCAGTGTGTACCTTCTCATTTCTTATACAACCATCAAACATTGGACTCAATGGAAAAAGGTCATGCGGTCTGATGAGTACAGACTGACCTTATTGCAGAGTGAGGGGTGCATCAGGGTGAGAGGAGAGGGAGATGAAGTGATTACCCATCATGCCTACTGCCTACAGTACAAGCCTGTGGGGGCAGTGTTATGATCTGGGGTTGGTTCAGTTGGTCAGGTATGTATCCAAAACATAAGGTCAGCTGAACCTGAATAATGACCAGGCCTGAACACTAGTGGATTTTGTCTTCCAAGATGACAATCCCACTTTTAGTAGTGACAGATATTCACTAGCCTGGCACCAGTGATACTCAAGACGACTTATGACAAAAGTCTGTCTTTAAGTGCCATAATAATCAAATATAAGTATAAACATTTTCTTTGATAAATGTAATAGAAATAGACCTTTCAATGTAGTCATTTTAGAGAAAGTATTTATTCATTGAACTTACAGTAAATGTATTGTTGTGCTGTTATGAGGACCTTCTGTTTTTTCTTTGCAGTTTTATTTTTCTTATAATACAACACTCTATATCAGTTTAACAACATCAAACAGAATCCCCAAAGCCAAGACCTTCTCCTCCTTCTTACCTGACATGTTTTCCATGGATCAGAGCTAGGAGGCAAAGGTTGACCATGTTCCACGAGGTGCTGTTTTCATATCGCATCAGATTCAGAGCCATGGCCACATGGGAGTGACAGTTGTCACAACACAGGTTGTGCTTTACAGAAAAAAAAACAAAGAAGTTACTGTGTTGTTTCTTTTAGTATTAAACAAACTGCATGTCCACAAAGCAATTACATACCATCCTGTGCTTATACTCCTCTGAGGCATCATGCACTGCTGTGTCCCACGCATTGGAGCCACTTGCATAGACTTTGCTAACGTCAAGCATCCAGTACCTTCAAATAAACAGACAATACATTAAGGAAGCACTCATGGTTCCAGTAGTGCTCTCTGACAATCCAATCAGTGTTAAATGAAACCACCTTACTTTGTTGGTCTTCCAAAAGCCATGTTATCTTCCTACAAAACAGAGACAATGTTACATGTTGTTTTATTTATCCCAGAAATGTCAGTGAACTAGACCAGCTCTAACATATTGCCATTTTTGCCTCGTTTACAACAGGTTAACTTTTTTTGGAGCCTCAATGAGTTGCGTGGAACAGTTTTACCCCAAAACCATCCTGTTTATCAAAATGTGACCAACGGCTACATGCAAACCGACACACTGACTTTGGGTTCCTCGACAACCGGAATATCTAGTTTACAACGTTTCAGTGTCAAGAATGTAGGAAATGGGCCTCCCATCCTGTGTGTTTGTATTCAGCACCGACTTTGTTTATCTGCAGCTGCCAAATGGACTGAAGTAATGCACCATCCTGGATGATTCAGTCAGTTTTCCTCTATATTACAACAGCATGAAAAACACATCAAATTGGAATGCTTTAGGTCTTATATCTTATTTTTGGAAACATCAGCACCGTTTTAAGTCCTTCAACAAACGTGGAGTAAAGCTGTAGAGGAGAGAGTAAACTCTTAAGAGCTGCTGTACATTACAGCTTTACAAATTGTGCCATTTAAAGGACAGTCTTGTGACTTTATTCATGAATGAAATTTTTTTGATGTGTTATACTTCCATCTACACTAATACTGTACTTTAAGAAGAAAAATTTCACAGTTGATAAAACTGTAACAAAAAGGCTGGAGGAAAGCATAAGCTTAAATCATGCATCACTGTGAGCCAATCATATCAGTTCCCTAACATCACCAAATGCTCTCGGAATGTTTACAACAGTTGGTCTTGTGGTACAGCTAAGTGGTTTTGTTTTGATGAGTTTGGTTATCACTAGCTTTGCATGTGTGTTTGGTCCATGGTTTAGTTTCAGACAGACTGTAGAGCCTCATCTGTCACAACAGCTCAAATTGTCACTTGTCACACAAAATTAATATTTAGTTAATATTAGAACTGATCAGGTGCCATCCTAATTTTCTACACTACAGACTAGAGGTTATAGATTATCACATTGGTCATCTCATTGTAAACTGCAGTTTTCACTAAATACTTCTCTCATAGGACTCAGTTTAAATGATTCAAAGTGTCTTCTCCCTCCAATCCCAATTCTGTGACGTGTTTACACTCAAGATTGGAATCTTGCTTCTTTAATATATATATTTTTGCTACACCTACACTGCATATAATGCTGAAATGAAGTGATGCTTACAATCCATTACTCTAGTTGCAAGTAGTTATCCATGCTATAAACAATCTATAGATGTGTGTTTAAAGAAATGTTAGCAAAACCGTGTCATTAGCATGATTACTTGAAATGTCTTTCATTATGATTATAGTCCACTATCAAGGTTTTCCTGACCATCCAAAACTTAATCATGCATTTTTACACAGTTCCTAAGCTGACAGAAAAATATCTTGACCAATTCAGAGACAAAAAGTAACATATTTGACAGAACACGCTGTGTATTAAAAAGTCCTTAAACAGTGGAATTGTTCTATTATTTACAAAATTGGAGTCATGTGATCAGCATAGAGGTTGAACGTAATGCACAAATGCAGAGTTTTTAGTTAAGAAAACAACAAAAGCCAATAGAATACTCCATAAATAGAGTTAAGGTTAGTAATGTATGGAAGAAAGTACTGCATCAACAGGTCTCTTGACACGATGCACTCACTGAAACAAAGTATGGCCCTGCAAAGTCCCGAATGATACCAGTGGAAGTACAGATTCCCATGTGTCCAATGAAGGGCAGCAGCCATCTGAGGGGAAAAAACAGACACACTGTAAGAGTTATTGTAACATAACAGCAAAAACACAAAAACCAAGCTCTTCTGTTGCAGAAAACAGATTCAACTGAAGAGTTATAAACAATCAGGGCTCGTAAACATATTTACAGTAAACAGGCTGTAGAATGTAATTAAACCAAGCACCTTTGGCCTCAAGGAAGATAAATAATCTATCTCGAATGAAGCACCTGTAACCCCTATTTGATCAGATGTCACACCTGAGACTCACAGGAGTTGCATGCTTATTCATACATGTGTAACAACCGCTTACCAACACAACTGTCAGTGAAAAACAAACGAAAGCGGAAGCAAACACTGCTATTATTATAAAGTTAGATTGTAAAAGTTCCAAAGATAAAATGTACTGTAAACCACACAGGAACAACACGACCTTTGATGCTGTATTCAGTGTTAAAACAGCCTTTTAGTGTGTGTTTAGCTGTTACTTTCCAGTCTGTAAACATTTGTGTTTTGTAACAATGCTACTATTGGGATTCATTTGGTTGCATTTAACGCTAATTTTGACAGTGAAGTTAATGTTATATATGTTTATTTTAAAGTACATCTTTCTCAGTGTTTCTGCCTGTTACTACAATGCTGTTGGGCGTATTTTTTAAACACATTTCGGACTCGTAATAAGCAACAGGATACTTCTGTACATCTGCTGCTAGCTAAGCTAAGCTAATCAAGCTGTCACTCCGTCCAACGTCCCCGGGTTTTTAGTAAAAAACAGGCTCGCACAAAGGCGGAGATAACTCACGATAACACGGGGATAGGTGTCCACACAATACAGTAAGGATAGCGGCTGGCCTCTGGGTTAATTTTCCCAGAAGCTATGTGGTAATTCTTCATGGTGTCTTTTTCAACAACATCCGCCATCACCAGCTGTGGAAAACGAACTTCATTTGTCCCACTCACAGCTGCGTCAAGCTAGCGCCAAAACAGAACCGGAAGTGGATAATCAAACAGAATTATACGTGTTTTAAAAATAAACACAGGGACGTGAGTAAGTTTAGACAGAAAAAAAAACTCAATTTATATAGAAGTGATAATATTACCTTCGGAAGAAAACAGAAAAGAAAAAGAAACATGAATAGCCATATAATATTAAAGAGTGTATTTTATTTTATTTTGAAAGATAAACAGGAATCTTTCACTTATTCAATCTGACTTTACTGATTTTAGGTGGCGATCAGTTTCCGGCATCTGAAGAATGAAAAACAAGCACGAAACATTAACTGAGGATAACATTGTAGTGAGGAAATGTATAGAGATGATTATTTTTAATAGACCATATTAAAAAGATGTTGTTATAACGGATCCATCTTGATTTTCCACCTTATTTGGATAATATAGCAGTAAAACCACCTTTAAGTACCAAAACCATTTTTATATTCTGTCTCTAAAGAGCCCTTAAGGGAGTTATAGTATATGTAGTAAACTGAAGTTTTAAGATCACCATGAGTTTTGTTTGTGTATTGGGGGAAGTGTTAAATGGGGGTCTAGGAGTACAACACCAGGAAATTATGAGTGTTGAGCATTTTGGTCAATTTTTTATTAATACTTTTAAGAGCAGATGTCTTATTTATTATTATTATCATTATTATTATTAGTAGTAGTATTATTATTATCAAACTGTTTTAGTTCAAGACTTACAACGATCTTTCCTAAAGTCAGGACTCACAATGGGTCACAG
>JAPQRQ010000003.1:20570016-20596084 GCA_037367365.1 Apogon talboti | reverse complement strand
CCCCACCCATCCCTTTATCTACTCTCTATCAACACCACTGGCAGTGTCCACTCACTTTCAATGCCATAATGAAGAATGCCAAAAATCTCAGAAGACACACATTCCCCCCCAACTGCACCATTAGAGTCTAGATCAGTCTTAAACTCTTTAATTTTTTTTATTTTTATGTTATATTCTGTTCTTCTTTAGATTCCTTCCTGTCTGACAGACTAGTGTTACCTCTTAGTCCACTCGGCGTCAACGGGGCGCCTACACGAGCGGTAATTAGGCCGCAGCTACATGAGCGCCGGAGATTAAACTAATCCACTGGATGACAACATTCAACCCAGAATCTTCCTGATCCCCTTTCCTGACCAAAACGCACCGTCATCACTCAGTCTTAACCACTTCGTTGTCTTTACCCGTAGCCTTCACGTTCCCATGACGGCACACGCTCAGTACTTCACATGGATGCAAATGCACACAGAAGTAGCAAAGACTTTAATATCCTTAAACCCAAGTTCATTATGAGTTTCAGCAGCTGGAAGATGCCTCGTTGGCACCGACAGCTTTTTGGCGTTTTGATCCATTAGTTACCGGGTGGAGCATGTGACGAGACGGTTCCAGACCAGAATCGGAACCCACTGTAGTGGAATGTAGGCCCACACTGATCTGATCCTGATTCTGGAATCGGATTTAGACTAGTTGAGATAGTTTTCAGCCTCCCCTAATTCACTTATGTAATGCTTTGATTAAAAGACAAAAAATGTTTAGACCGCTGCTTTTTTCGACAGATTTACAGGCTGATCCCAGTTTTCTTGACCAGAAGCCAATGGAATTTTTCCAGTGGGGTTTGGATTCTTTGAGAAAATTAGCTCTGTGGCAAACACAAGTTTAGTGTTGTTGAATGTTTGTTTCGCCAAGATACCCTTCACCAATGGAAACTGCAGCTGCCCTCACCAACAGTTTAATGCTAATGTTTGGCTGTAAATTAATTACATTCCAACTAATAATTTGAGTTCACATTGTTACTTCCCTCTTAGCATGACCGTTCTTACTGGTTAAAGGAACATTTGCAAAAGTGCAACACGATGCTGTAACAGTCGACTGCAGCCATTTCGAAGCCCACAAATTGGTGCGTTTACTTATTATCATTATCAGATGTCTAACCAAAAAGTCCTCACTGGGTTTGAAGATTCTTTTCTACAGGGCCCTTAATTTCAGTGTTATCAGCCACAGTGTCCTCTTTTATTTTTTTTTAAATACTGTACAAGGTGCTGCAAAATGCAGTTTTCCAAAATAGTCTGCATGTGACTTGACTCTGAAACAATGCCCTGTGTTTTTTCAGATCATAGAGAGTCAGTATAAGGAAACATCTCTGTCTTTTAGCCAAAGTATTTTTTTTCTTTTTCACTTTGCGACGAAACTTTGAAACAACATTTAGCCCTTTTCAAAATTATCGGAGAAGGCAAATGCAGAAAAAATTAGAATACTGAACAATTTTTTTTTACTTTCTTTTGTTGTTGTCTAGTTAAATCCCATCTGGTTGGCCCCCAACAGTGCATCCCTAGTGACTAGTCTTAGGGAAACCTTGGTAACTAATGGATTAAACTGTTAAAATGGTTAAAAAAAGAATAAGCAAGTGGTCAAACATTTCAGGAAGTAGCTGCTTAACTTTAGCATCCGGATCAACTCATTTCTGCACATCACATTTGGTGCCAATGTGTATCTGTATTACGCTTTTCGTGGGTGAATATTCACTGTAGTATTAGCACTTACCTGCCATCTTCTTTGTTTTCAGTAATTTTGCAGTTTAACTCGGAGGCTCAATAGTAATGGGAGCTCTGACTGATGAGGCAAAGGAGCCAAACATAGTGAGATAATAGACTGAAGGGAGCAGATGGGAATGGTCTAGTTAATCACATAGGTTCTCCTGCTTCGGATTATTTTATGTTACAGTTTCATAGATTGTTCTGGGAATGAAGATGCAGTAATGCGACTATGCACTGAAACTCTGCCTGATTGTGAACACAGACGTAAAGGTCAAAGATATGTTTAGAATGACCTCACTCACTCAGTCTTAGCCTTTGGGAACATTCATCACATGGGAAAAATGAAGGCTTCACCTATTTGTGCTTTTTATGTGTTTGCATTCATTCTGTTAGCTGCTTAGGTCTTTTTTTTAATTTTTTTTTATTAAAGACAACATGGTTTCCCTCGACCAACCATTACACCCTGCTTTCGAAGTTGTGTTGCGACGGTTTGGGATCCCTAACATTGACGGCCTTCACACAATGTTTGTGCACTGTTTTGTAAGTCGATGGTTGTAGGTGTTTGCCTGTTATTGATGTATATTCACTATGAATCATGTTTTAGACATTCCATGTCTCTCTCTTGAGCTCCTGATTTGCTTTTGGACCAATTCCCCTTGGCCAAAAAAAGAAGAAAATAGGGAATAAAATGCTGTTGTCTTCCAAGAAGATTGTGAAAAGTGATTTATGGGTTTAAAAAATAAAGCGAAGTTAAAACCACCTGTCTGGACTTTCTGTTATTCGTCCATGGCACCTATGAATATGTAAAGTCATGTTTTGACCACAGAATAATTATGCACGTTATAATTATGGTGTGTCATTGTCTATTCTCAGAATTCTGGCTCTGTTTTAATGAGGAATGTCACAAGGGACTCATTTCTAATTTGCAAGTGTGTGGAATATTCTGTCACATGGATGTGTTTGCCCCAAGAATCTGCACTGTCATCTTTCATCAAATGACTTAGTTTGAGGTTTGGCATCCAATAAAACAACTAAATAATTCACTTCTAGAAGTAATGGAGTAGATATATTTATATATTTAAAATCAACTCGTTTTACCCTCCTTAGTGACTGCATTTCTCCAATTATACAGATGAAAAAAATCTTTATAATTTTTTTTAAAACAGGGGTTTTAAAATCTTGACAAATGAAATGGGATCACACCCATTTTTCAATACATTAATATTTGAGAGCTATCAGATGTTTGGGAGAGATCAGAACTATTTGGTGGAACAATCCTGATTTTTAATCATGTTTTTTCATTCATGCCTTTTGTCATTGCTGCTGGTTGTTTTTTTTTTTTTTTTACTACATCTGGTTTTATTTAATGGCTTGTGAACATCCATCCAACACTTAGTAATGACAAAAAAATTCACCACATGACTGAACACTCAACACTGCAGTTTTATCATGGCTTTTGTTCAATTGCAATACTCGTCCTTAAGAGGGAGTCACTGCTTTAGCTCGACATCTGCAGAAGAGGAAAGAGAAGAAGGAGAGCGAAGAAGGAGAGTTAAGCTGACAAGAGCAAGACAGGAAAACTGCCCTTCAAAATAAAAGCAGGCAATTGAAGCCACTTGGCAGAAAGGAGAAAAGAGGACGAAAAATTTCGTTAATGAAGATATAATATTATGAGAATGAGAAAATGTGATAGTATTACAAGCTTAAAATTGTAATTTTATTTCGAGCATCGACATGTAAGGAAACTGCAAGCATGTTGGCTCTGCTGTTGGACAAAAATACAACTTTTCCTCTCAAGATATAATAACTTCATATGGTTACTCTTTCTCATAATTTATTTAAATATTCCTTGAAATATCACAGCAGTATTAGCATAATATTTTCACCTTTGTCATTGAAATATAATAGCTTTCTTTTTCAACCTCTTTGGGGCCCTAATACTTAAATAAAATTGAATAGTATTGTATAGAGTAGAATAGAATCGAGTTTATTGTTATTTCAAAACACCAGTAGTACAGTGCAAGTAGATTTTGTTTTAAATGTCTGCAAGTATAAGATAAAAGTTCATAATATAGAAATCTAAATAGAAGGATGTAAATGTGCAGTATCCTATGAAATACAAATATAAGTAAAGTATGAATAAATTATTAATTCAAAAAATATATTGATGTGACAATACAAATTGATATAAGCACACCTGTTCTAAATTTACGTGATTGCGTCTCATAATAAACTCTGAGTAAAAGCTCAGTAACAGCTGTGAAAATCCCAAACCGGAAGTGTTTTGTCCCATTCAAGCGTTTCCAAACATAAGCCGAGAGAAGGAAGCTGTGATATTTGACAGGTTACTGCTAAGGTAATATGAATTAACGCTGCCCCTTCGTTTAATTTGTGTGAAAGCCCCCTTGAACTCACACGTTTATTAGTCAACATTCCAGTCAACATTATTACTGTGTGACTGTCAGGGATAAACATGTCAGAGTTTAGCTAGCCAGGCTAGGCTAACACATATGTTTTGGGGCGACAGTGGAGTTTAATGTTAGCATGTTTCATTGCAATTAACTAAATTTAAGATATTGAAAAGAAATGTATTGTTTTATTCAGTACTTCCTATTTTTCTTACTGTAATAGTCTTGTGAGCTGCCATATGTGTTACACTGGTGTTTGTTAATGTTTTGCTGCAGTCGCTCTGCTTCTCGGAAAAAACAAAACAAAAAACATAATGGATAAAATAAATAAACAAACAAACGGACTAAATGAATTCAGACTTTTAGGGGCCTTTGCAAAGCGCACCAAGGTAGATTGGTTTAATTCAAACATCATAAACATGTTATTATAAAAAGACACACACACACACACACACAGTTTACTAACACTAACTAAATGAGACATAGAGAAACAGTGAGTCAGATTTAAACTTTAACAAAAATATATAGAACAGCTTGTGTATAATAAATTGCATAAGGTTATCTGAGTTGGCCTTTGGTAACATGTTACACGATTTCTGATCTGACTGTTTAGTATGAGGTTCTATAACAGAACCTCAGGTGTGTATCTAATTCAGGATTGTACATGTAATGTAGGGGCTAATATCACACATGATAAAATCAGGTTCCATGTGATCTGTGCTTTATGCTGACTTATAAGAAAGTCAACCTGAGTGACATGAGATCAGATTTGGACCATTTTCACTATGTTCTCACCTCAGATAAGAGTGGCCCAAATTTGACTTTTTGCTCACATATGATTTGTATAATAACACAATTTTATAGCACAAATCAGATCCAGGCCACTTTCATATGTGGTCCTAAATCAGACACACATACAGTATCTGATGTTTTGCAATGTGACTCCAGTCTGAACGGTCATGTTGCGTTTCATCCGACATTTACATCACTGAAATGTGACAGACATCATAATTCTGTGTTGGAGGAGACAGGATGTGGCGAGATCCATATTTACTTCCATAAACACCTTGTTCTGTGTGTGAAGTCACATCATCTTCTGTTCATGTGTGTTAATTCAGGATCATAGATGGTTCACAGAGGAGTCTGTCGGCAATCGCATTTAAATTATAATGTGAAGAAATCGGAATTGAGCATTAAGACCTGCATTGTGACTGGAGCATTTGTTTTAATTTTGAATGCAATCAAACAATCATGCCACCTCACTTCTCTGTAGAACTATCACTTATTCTCCTATCATTCTTATTTTTCTATCATTCTTACATTTTGTATCACTTAATTGTGTATTCCTAATCCATTTCTATGTGCTAGCTTGCATTGTTCTGCCAAAATGTAGTGAAAACTCTGTCAACCAAAGTAACATGACTAGTATTATAAAATGTTTTCTCTCTCCCATGAAGCCACATGTAAAGATGAGTGTCCCAGACTACATGCAGTGTGCAGAGGATCACCAGACAGTCCTGGTGGTGGTCCAACCAGTTGGTATTGTACCTGAGGACCAGTTCTTCAAGATCTACAAACGTATTGCCAGTGTGAGTCAGGTGAGCATCAGAGATTCGCAGCGCCTCCTCTACATCCGCTACCGCCACCACTACCTACCTGAAAACAATGAATGGGGAGACTTCCAGACTCACCGCAAGGTTGTGGGCCTCATCGCCATTACAACATGCAACTCTGCTAAAGAGTGGCCCCAGACTGCAGAACGCTTCCACGGTCAGAAGGAGGTGTACAGCTCCACGTTGTACGACTCCCGCCTGCTGGTGTTTGGACTGCAGGGGGAGATCGCAGAGCAGCAGCGCACAGACGTGGCCTTTTACCCGAGCTTTGAAGACTGCTCTGATGTAGAGAAGAGAGTGGAGGACTTTGTAGAATCCATTTTTATTGTGCTGGAGTCCAAACGGCTCGACAGGGCCACGGATAAATCTGGTGACAAGATCCCGCTGCTGTGTGTGCCCTTTGAGAAGAAGGACTTTGTGGGTTTGGACACCGACAGTAGGTGAGTTGGTCTGTTTGCTGCGTTACAGCAAAAGCACCACAGCCTCATAACTGGTGTTTTAAGTCTTTTACCCAAGTCATGACGTAACATTCAGGAGAAAAAAAATGGACCATGAATACTGACATTTAAGCAGAAATCAAGTGAATGAATGAAAAAGTATATAGTCACCTTCCTAAAAGTCAGTTTTCATATTTTTCAGGAAACACCGAACACTTAACCAGAAATTGAGTATTTGATAATTTAGGCAAAAAGGTACATTTTGTAAAAAAAAAAAAAAGAAAGATTTAGGCAGTTATTTTAGGGAGGTGATGATATGTGATTGTGTGATCACTTTTTCAATCTGAACACTGATACTGTTAATTTATCTTTCTTCAACTCAATGGGCATAACTTCAACCACCTGAAACATCACATGCATAACGCAAATATAGTCTAAACTAACACAGTACATGCTGTCCTGTATCTTTTCCATTGTGCTTGCTCTGTCCATTAATTTTTTATTGGAATCACATTTTGACAGATATTATGATGCTATTTTTGTGTAGCTGGGGATTTTTGCATTTGTTTTTCAGCATAAGAAATATGAAAACAATCAAATGAATTTTGTTTTTTTAACAAACATCCGCCCTTTAATCTAGATAATCTGATTTGTATGTTTGGGCATCTCTTTAGCACAGGGGTGGGCAATTCCGGTCCTCGAAGGCCGGTGTCCTGCATGTTTTAGATATTTCCCTCTTCCAGCACACCTGGTTCAATTAATGATCAGCTCATTACCAAGCTCTGCAGAAGCCTGATAATGATGTAATGGCGTCCAGGTGTGCTGGAAGAGGGAAATAGCTAAAACATGCAAGACACCGGCCCTTGAGGACCGGAATTGCCCACCCCTGTAAACTGTAGCACCACAGTGCCTCAATCATAAAGTGATTCAGAAACATTATTTAGAATTTTAATATTGCACTTGTCTATGTTGTGATTTCAACAATAGTCCAACTACATGTTCATTCCTAGTTTTAAGTACTTTGTCTATTAATTATTTCATCTCCATAAAAGTCATGTAGCTTTCATGTCATGTGACCAGTTGATTTACTGCTCATCCAACACTAAACCGACTTCTCCGCAGTGCCACCCATTACACCATTTCATTCCCACCTTTTATTAACTTCTAACTGCAGAATATTTTTTTCTCTCCTGAATGTCACCACAACGTTCTGCATATTTCTGAGATTTAACATTAATTTCATCTCACCTATTAAATATTGCTTCTATGTCGAGTGTGTTTCTGTGTGCTGAATTGTCATGTTACATGTCAGCCTCACTTGCTCTGAAGTTCTCCTCTTCAAAAATCTGTCTTTTGATTTTTGCTGCGTTCATTTTTGTTTGTTCACCTTGGTTTATTTGTCTTTCTTCTTTTTTTTTCTTCCATACTGTCCTGTGAGTTTATTGTTGGGTGTGAAAAGGTGAGATGTTATAGACTCATAAGTTAGTAAACCCATACCGACCCCATCAGCTTTAAGCTCTGCCATGAAGCAAACAGCCAGAGCTCTGCGCTGTTGTGCATTCGCTCGAGTCCAAGCCAAACTCATCACTCCTTTATAGGTTTCAGTTTGATCACAGCCCACGTTAAAAAGGCAAAAAGTATTCCCCTGACATTTAGTATTAGCACTGAATCCAAACTGAGAGAAGCGCCTTTAGAAATACAAGTTAATTCATCAGGAAGATAAAGAATGATGTGCAATATAAAAGTGTTATATGTGGTTTGTTAACGGGCCATGCCAGTGTTTTTGGTAGTTTTGGGTATTTACTGTAAATGATGTCTACTCCTTGTTATTTCTGATATTCACTCTAACCTGGGCAGCTGCTGGTTTCATCCCACTCATTCATATATATTTTAACTATATAAAAAAAAAACCTCAACATAAGAACGATCACTGAATCCCTAAAAGGACGTAACTTTAGAGATTTTAGTTCTACTGGTTTAATGACAGCAAAACAAATGACCAGAATCATCTTTATCACAAAAAACGGCAGAACTAGAATAACCACATCCACATAACAAATGATATCTTAAGTCTTTTCGTGTTCAGTTCATGAATGTTTTTATTTTTCTACACTTGTCGCTTGATCGAAGTGGTGACAGAGAAGTTGAGGTGCTCGCCATTTTGGCAGGTTGTGGAAACAAAGTATCCGAGAATCGCGAAAGATACATCCAAGGCTTTTTGTCCCAAAGTGCCAGCTGTTACGTAAGCACAACACCGAAACAGAGAAATCACGCTGTCTTTACATCGATTTAGGTATTTTTTGCCACCAAGGGTATGAGAGTTACACACTGTACCTTTTAAGAATAGCACCAAAGCCAAATGAATGTGCAATGTGGAGGGCAATACAACTAAAATGTCCAATTTGTATACATATATGAGCTATATGAAGTGTTATATTAAGTTAAAGTTACTTTCCAGCAGTCCTCAGTGAATTTGATGTTGATATCTTACCAGCAGTGCCCTTATAGGAGAAATTTACACAACAGTCATTCCAAAAAGCTTGGAAAATGAAAATAGAAATGTTAAATGCCTTATTTGTGGTGCATATTTGATATCATTAAAACAAGCATCAACACTGGCATGGTCCTTTTAAAGCAGAAGGTGATAGTTTGGACCTAATACACAGTATGGCCTGGGACATGCTACTGAGATTTGTCCCGGCTCCAGAAGAACATTTGGATTTGGAAGGTATAGTGTTGGATTTCGCCGGCTACAGAAGCTGGAGCGACACATGGATCTCATATCTGTATTCATGGGTGCGTACATTAGCTGCCAGTTTGGCACAGCACCACAGCAACCCAGAGACGGCATGAATCTGATGACGGCATCCATGTCTAAAGAGCCGCTTTAATTTCAACGGTGAATAAGAGCAGCGTTAATTGTAGTTTTATTCTGTCAAAACAGTGGTTGTTGTAGCCTCTTGTGTCTTAGCATCAATATTTATCCTGCACATTTGACATATATTTATGTTTCCTAGAATAACTGTTCATGTAGCGCACATTTCCTGTCAAGATCAACAAACAAAACATGTTGTACAGATGCCCTGGGATTCACCAACAGAGTGGTTTGCAAATACAAACATGATTTAAAAAAGCTAATGCATTTTATTTTCCCACTATAAAATGCTTCTAAGTCATCATATCTATCATGCATCATGGTTTAGAAACAATTTCAGCTTGTCTTACAAGAACAATCAATTTTCTTGTGACTTCTGGCACAATTCCTCCGTCACGGCTGCAACAACATTCTTACTAAAATCCTGAGTAATTTAAGAGCAGGTGGTGATTTGAGTCTGTTTTTAAAGCACCGGTGTTATGTTGAATTCTGCCAATATTGCACAGCCTTTTCAGATATTGTAAGTGTAAGATTCCAGTACAAGTCAGATTACCAGTGGCAGTTTGAGCCAGGTTAGCCAGCTGACTTAATTGGGCAGATGTGCCAATCAACAGTGTATTACACCATGTTATTAGAGCTAAACAACATATGTTGAACATATGTTATTAGAACTAAATTCTTGACTCTAAAATTATGCTTATTTTTTCAACAGAAAGTTGCTGGAAAACATTTCTGGCCTCCTGTGTTATTTGGACGAACGTTTCACCTGTTGCCCCTGCCTTCCTCCTGGGATTCTGTTTTTTAGGTTTATAGAAGGGTTAACACATAACCCTAGCATTCTAAAGAGTGATAGTAAAAATTTTATCTGATGGTTTTTGCAGGTGTAGGTCTCCCCATCTAAGTGGTTTAACAGATGCTCTTGGGGAAAGTGCTTTTCTGGTCATGGGGGATTTCTTGGTGCAGTACCGTGATTGTCCACAAGAGACAGGGGCACCCTTAACCTCCCAAGACCCACTGTCCACGTATGAGGACAAGAAATTCACAACTTTATACAAAAAAATAAAAGAAACAACTGTCCACCGCAAATGACATTCCAGAAAAATTTTTAAGAATGCATCTGAAAAAACTGTTGCATCGTGATGTTTCCAATATAAGCAATTATTTAATTAAAAAAAGCCAAAACTCAAAAACCTGTGGGGCTCCTGGGTCTGAGGAGGTTAAAGAGAAGAAAAGGTGGTGATTCTAAGGGCCCATGACTGACAGGGGCCCTAGAATACAGTAGAATGTTAGTCAGTTTTTTAAAATCAAAAATTATGATCCTATCACCATAAACAAATGTTTGCTTCACAAGACACTAATACACATCTTTGCTTCCTGGATTAGTTTAGTTTTGTTTCTGGCAAAAAAAAAAAAAAAAAAAATCCAGTCTGCTGACTCCCATCTCCCCTCTCTTTATTTCATGATATGGTTTGGTCCAGGTCCTAGAGCTCCAAACAGATGCTAGTAAATATACTTCTATCCAAAAAAGTAAAACTGTATTTTATTTGTGGTTGTACATCAGTGGAACACAAATCTAATACAGTTAACATTAAAAAAAAATATGATTAAAATGTTAACGATGGCTGCACCTTTAACATCAATCTTGCACAAAATCGTTAAAACTATATTCTAAGTTGAATATTAATCCATGCCTGCTCAGTGTTACATGATATGTTTTTTTCACGGGGCCCCAAATCCTGTACATTGATGTTGGTTAAATTAGTCCCACTTTCAGAGTTGGAAATTCAGCTTCAGTGGTTGATGAAACTTCTCAGAAATTCTGACCTCCCAGTTAAAGTGGAATCCACCATGAGTTTGGCAGAACTCAGCATAACACACCATCAGTTTTAATCAACTCATTAGCCTGCTCTTGTGGAAGGTAAATTACTCTGGGCATTAGAGGGAAAAATCATCAGCACAAACACACAGGAAACATTGCACCAACAATTGTGATATTTTTCTTTTGTGGGATATATTTTTTTCATAACTGTAAGACCTGCTGTAGTTGTTTCTGAAGCATTATGTAATCTAATGTGTTGGTGCTGAGTATGTTTTGTATTTGCAGGGCATCTGTAAAGCATGTTTTGTTGGTTTAGCTCCATAATTAAGTCGGTAGTTTCTAGATCTGACCTTTGAGGACATTTTGTACATTGCTCCATTTCACCTCGATCCCCTGCTCATCCACTTTATTGTCTTAACATATCTTCCCCATTCATCTTCCAATGCTCTTGTCTTGCATAATCAGATTTATATTTTCCTTTGTGTATAATGGAAAATATGAAGATGATATTTAGCTAAAATGCCCCCTGTATCCTGGTAAATCCCTGAGTTATTGTGCAAGACTGTAAAGTTATAGACAGCTCATGCTCTGTCCTTGTTTTGCTTTCCTGTGCTTGTGCTCCCCTCGACCCATACATCCCTCTGTACCTGAGTCGCAATTAATTAGAGCAGGGCTGTCAAACATATGGCCCGCAGGCCAGTCAAAGGGTCTAATCAGGCCCGCAGGATGAATTTGTGAAATGCAAAAATTATACTGAAGATATGAACAACCAAGAGTGTCAAAATCATTTCAGTTCTGGGGTCACATACAGACCAGTATGATCTCAAGTGGGTCAGACCAGTAAAGTAATAGCATAATAATCTAGAAATGATGACACCTCCATTTGTTTTCTTTCTCTTTATGTAAAAAATTATGAAAATGTTTACCTTTCACAAAAAATATGAATAACCTAAACAACCATGTACAACCTGAAATTTCTTAAGAAAAATAAGTGCAATTTTAACAATATTATGCCTCAGCTTATCATTTACGCATGTGCATCACAATTTACAAACCGCAGTGGATCTACAAATGCACACAACATTTAACAGGTATAATATTATTCAAATTGCACTTACTTTTCTTAAGAAGTTTCAGGTTGTACATGGTTGTTTAGGTTAGTCACATTTTTTGTGAAAAGATTGTTTATAAATGTAAGCATTTTCATGTAATTTTGTTTTTTTGCACTAAAATAAAGAGAGAAATTTGGTATTGTCATTATTTATAGGTTATTATGTTATTGTTTTACTGGTCTGGCCCATTTAAGATCATATTAGTCTATATGTGGTTCCTGAACTAAAATGAGTTTGGGCTGAATTAGTCTTCCAAAAAGTCTCCTGACATCCGGAATTACCAAAGTAATTAAGAAATGCTGAACTGAAGTAATGACAATAGCACAAAGTCATTGCTCTTTTTACTAGAAGGAAAACCAGAGTGGATTTCAGACAGTTGAAAATGTGGTTCATTCATGGCGCTGTTGTGTTTGACAGTGTTTCTGCCTCTGCCTGCTGCTTCTCCTCAGGCATTATAAGAAGCGTTGCCAGGGACGGATGAGGAAGCATGTCGGGGACTTGTGTCTCCAGGCGGGCATGCTGCAGGACGCCCTGGTCCACTACCACATGTCTGTGGAGCTGCTCAGGGGGGTTAATGACTTCCTCTGGCTGGGTGGTAAGTCTGCAGGGGGGGCTCATGTTGGCTTATCACTAGAAACTGGATTTACTCAGCCTCTGGAAAACATTACAGAGTGATGTCTTATACATGTATTGTTTTATACCTAGAAAATGTAATGTGCACTCCAAAGACTTAGGCCTGTTCATTTAATTTAATTAGATATAAAATCTTCCTGTTACCTGAGGTAGATCTTTTCAATTTTGATCGTGACATTTTCTTTGTTATTTTTTATATTTTGCGTCCAGTTGGCACATATTTTGTTTTACTAATGCTATAACGTGCCTAAAATTAAAACAAATCGCTATGCAAAGTCTTTTATTCCTTCTGTTATTAAGCTCTTAAACACAGAGCCCACCCATTTTAAATGAAACTGACTACTTTTAGTGTTTTTAGAGAATTGTTTATTAGATTAGAGCTAAGGCTTGGTAGTTATTTTTATTGATTTGAAGATTTTATGGGCTCATAATGTTTCCTTTACTGATCATTGTTGTATGCACGCATGCTTGTTTATACACGGACTTAATGAGAAGCAACCAACATTAACAGATGCTTCATAGGGTCAAAAGGCACTAAATGTATAAAGTAATCATTAGCTAATTAAGGACAGGAAAGGAATGTATGAAAAAAAGGGCAAAAAGGACTAATGTAAAAGAATCGATCATTAATGTTGGAAAAGTAAGTAGTACAAAAATACAACAGCCCAGAAACAAGTGTGCGGCATTCTGATACAAAATAAAAGTTCTTGGAAAGACCTTTAGATTACGTGGCATCCCATAATGCACTGAGGAGATTCTGTGTAGTTGAAATGGATCCTCGATGGCGTCCCTATAGATAATAAAACACTTATTCTGTGCTTCAAACTTGTTTTGGACTGTTGTACTTTTGTGCTTCTTATTTTTTTAACACTGATGATTGAATTTTTTTGCAGCAGTCCTTTTTTCCCTTTTGTTTTTCAGACAAAAACGACTTCTTCCATTTGGATTACATAGATTTCTTATGATGTACAGTATATTTGTCAAATTAGGTTTACTGACACTAAATGTATAAACCTGGTTGACTATGGCCCTGCTCAGACCTGACATTAACATGCGTCGCTGTAATCGCGACATGCAAATGAACAAGCTCAACTTCAGCCTGAAATGGTGCACATGCTGCCATTTCATGTTTAACATGCCGGATTTGTTATGTTTCTAATTCACGGCACAGCTCAAAGGCTACTGGCAGCTTTTAAGGTCTAATACTTCCTTCCAGGAGTTACATCTTGGAACGAAAACGAGCGAGAACAATGGAGGGAAGATGAAAAGTGTGTGCATTGTTGTTGTTGTGCTTTGTTGTCCAGCTGCGTTGGAGGGTCTGTGTTCGGCTTCTGTCATATTCCACTACCCCGGAGGAACAGCAGGGAAAACAATCGGACGCAAGCCAAGCATCTCACAGGCAGCAGATGCAGGGAAACGCCACCGACCAGGTGATCACGGCGCTCTGTGAACACACTGATAGACACGGTTTGGATGTTGCGCTGTTGTTCTGACTGAGTGAGACGTCACCGTTGACTGGCAGCTCAAATGTCGAACAGCTTTGCTCAGCCTAGATGCTCCCTTTGTGTTTAACAAGTACAAGCCTCCTAAAGTGCTGAAGTGTGTGATACTAATCCTGATCCTAACATCATTTGATCTGTCCGTACTTTGTTCTTAACACCGTGTTTTTCTAACACTGCATTGTACACTTTAACTCAAAATGTCAAAATGCATCTAAACAAAGCATCGTTTTATAGTATCTGCAAAATACTGTCTAAATCTGCTTTAGTTACCAATTAATCAACAGGTTATTATTATTATTATTATTGTTATTATTATTATTAGGTTTTTAATGGATAGTGGCAAGAAATTATGTTCATATCAGGGTGATATTTGCAGATTTTACCACTATAAATATGAAAACCAATAAGTAGCCTTTATCCTCCTCCTCAAAGTGATCCTTATTAAGGTTTTTTCTTCTTTTTTTTGAAGCTGCTTCATTAATATACTTCATTTATTTATTATTTGCATGTTAAACAAAGCAAGATCAAAATACAACAAACAGTGTAAGTGAAACAAAAAATTCCAAGAAGTTTCTAAAATTGTTATCCTTAAATAAAGTAAGCAATTCTTATAATATAAGAAGTAAACTTAGTAAATAGAAGTCATAATACATAGATTGAAAGGTAGTAAGTATCTGTTAATTGTGTTTGAATGTGCATACATGTGGAATTCCAGTGTAGTTACCACAAAAATGATGCAATTTTAAATAATCGCAAAACGAAAAAAAATTCTTTCATAGGTATACTGTATCAGCACTACTTGATACGTGTATATTGTTGCTGTTGGGCAGAAACTTCTTAAGTCCATTTTTTAATTTTTTTGGGGTCATAAAACAATTCTGTTGGTCAGTTTTCACGTTGGCCTGACGGTTTTAGAAATATTTAACCAATGAAAGTGTTGAAAATGGCTTGTGACTCAATTTCTTAACTCCACTCATTTATTTAGAATATACATAGTTTTTCCAGTTTCCTTAAAAATAACCGTTTTGGAGATAAGAGGTTTCCGCCAGACAGCAGTGATATGTCCTTTGTAGTGTGTTGAGCACTCATCACAAACTTAATTAAATAAGTGTTTGGTTTAATTTGGAAAAAGTCAGATGTGGAAAAAATATTAAATTTTGACGTAATTTTGGCTTCAATTTGGAGACGCAGACAGGAACACCAGCACAGCTTCAGTTTTGTGTTAGAACTGTGTCTTTAAGTGATTTTAAGTTCCTGTAGTCCTGTTGTCTTCTTTACATTGTATGTTTCACTGTTAACAAGCAAGACAACCAGAATCAGCCAAAAATTACACTACACTCAAGTTCACAACTGTCTGTAAATCTCTGAAGAGTGGGTTTTGTAACTTCATCTCTGAAAGAACAGTCTGCAGTGAGAGAACATGTTTATATCCACAGAGGTTTGTCCGTTCAATGCTCAAGTGTCTCTATTTCGGAACTTTTTTCTCAACATACACTATGCCCAGATACACGTTATTCCCAGTACATTTTCACAGTTTCGCACTTGTTCCCTTATTGTATTAGTTTCCAGATTTCAGAATTGGAAAACTTTTTCATCTGGATTTCATTTATATAGCCCTATATCACAAATCACAGAATCATTCTGTACAGATTCAACAACCAGAACTAAACTAATGCAGCAGACAAGGTTATATTTGCATGGATTGAAATTTCAACCAACCAAAACATTTATCAACCTTAAATGGCTGACACAATATACCATGATCTGCTACCTGGGTAAAACACTTTTGGACATGTTAATTCATCTGCTACAGCTTTTTTTTTTTTTTTTTTTGCAGATTGTGTGTGTTATAAATATGGAAAATCATCAGCTAACAGCAGAACTTTGATAAAAGCATTGTTTATCATTTGCGATGAATCCCTTGTTGCTGTCCGCCATGTTGAAAAGTTGAAAGCTTATTTTCATCTCGGCAGCTCAGGTATCAAACTTTATTTTGGAAAATACTACGAGAGGCGGCGTTCATGTGCAATTTTCGAGGTCGTAACTAGTATTTACCGTAATTCCCAAGAAACATAGGATCAGATGATCAGTTTTTGTATTGCATTTCAAGCCCTCAGTTTCATTCTTTTTTAAATTCTCTTTTATTGTATTTATTCTATCCAACCTGCCTGTTGTGGAAGGGCCAAAAGGTCACTGAGCAGAAAATAAAACGCTAAATTATAAATATACACATATGAAGAAATGTTGACTTTTAAACATACAATGCCAGTGTTTTTCAATAGTGAGGTGTAGCAGCAGCTGCAGATAAGCTGAATGTCGGTGCTAACACTGCTAACACTTGGCGACCCTCTTGTCATGGAGTGAATCTGCATTCTCTCTCTCTGTCTGTCTGTAGGGGCTCAGGAGGTTCTCATTGACCCAGGTATGGTATAAGTCTGACCAGATCCGCTCCTCTAGACTCCATCTGCCTGTGTTTGCTCGTGTACATTTGACATCACTCTTCATCCTGCATTATCCACACCCTACTTTCCTCGGTTTCTTTTACTTTGTATTTTGATTGATGCTGTTTTCCCTCCTCTGACAGGTAGTGCTGAGTTGCTTTTTCTCCCAGCTGTTTTCTTGTGATTTTTTAATTATTTTTTTATATTACACAATGACTCAGTTAAAGACCTCTAATAGTCACTTTCAGTTGTTGTAATTCATTGCTTCTGATCCTTTTTTTATTGAGTTGCTTCCAGTGATTCATGTCTTACCTTTTTTAGAACCTGAAAATCACTAGAATATTCTTTAAACACAAGATCAGATGATGTAATTCGCCAGCAGGTGGCAGTCCAACACCACTGCTACATATTGCACTTAAGCTCTTGTTGAATGCTCACCTCTCTCTATCATTTCTTTATGAAACAAAATCTGAGCGTATTTAAGATCTGTCACATGAAAATTGCAGGAATGTGTCATATTAGGTGCATTGAATTCCTTTCCTGTTTCCATGCCGCGTGTGCACTTTGGCCAAGGAATAGTGCCATGAAGCGTCATTATTCACACGTTTGTCACAGTGACAGCGCCACAGTGTTGCTATGGACACAGCCCCGTTGCCAGGCGATGCACTCTCAATTGGTATTTGTATTCTGATCAGATTTGGCCGAGAGATACACCTTACTATTGCTTTTGAATCATCTCAGGTGTAAGTTGAACTCTGTGGAGGCTGATGGAGACAAAAATAATTTTAATGCTACTATAGAAAACTCTGGAGGCCCCTGGAAACTCACACTAACACTAGTCAAGGTCAAAAAGGGCAGGTTTCGGCACAAGATTTAGATCTAGAGTAAAAATTAAAGGTGAAGAGGCACTAGAACCAGAGGTGCTGTTAGATCAGGGCATCTAAGGCTACAGCCATGAATGGATTATTTAACAAGTTGAAAGGAGTTGCAAAAATAACCTGGGATTTAGTTGACATATTATTACTGGAGCAGCTTAAAGCCCTCAGAAAATATATCAACACTGTATTGGTCACAAACAAAAGTACATTTATGCTTCTCAGAACAACCTCACATGGGAAAGAAAAATGAAATATTACTGCTACTACTACTACTACTAAAAACAAATTTACTCGTATTAATGTTATATTATAAGCATTCAATTATTGAAATACATACAAAAAAATACAAAATAAACAGTAAATCTACATAATGGGCAAATAAAATAAGCCCTAAATGGAACAATAACCAAAATCACCCAATTAAAAAATAAGCACAAAGTCAACAAAACAAACAAAATCAGCAGCTAATCTGAACTTTGTGGTGGACTACTGTATCTCACATCCTGTCTCTTGTTATTGGCTGTAAATATAAAAGTTTTTGACCTGGACTGGACCCCTGATGCTTTCAGATCCTAACAACACCTCAGATTACATCTAGGAATAAAACCCCACTGTAGGTAGCAGTATTTCAGCAGTACTTGCGCATTATTTCAGCAGTATTACAGTATTTCAGCAGTATTACAGTATTTCAGCAGTATTACAGTATTTCATCAGTACTTGAGCATTATTTCAGCAGTATTACAGTATTTCATCAGTACTTGAGCATTATTTCAGCAGTATTACAGTATTTCATCAGTACTTGAGCATTATTTCAGCAGTATTACAGTATTTCAGCAGTACTTGAGCATTATTTCAGCAGTATTACAGTATTTCAGCAGTACTTGAGCATTATTTCAGCAGTATTACAGTATTTCAGCAGTATCTCAGCTGTATCTCTGTGTTCAGACTGCAGATCTGCTCCTTCCTGTTCATCCTCTACGATAAGTCTAGTGCAATCTCTGTAATTTGAATGGATCAATATGCATGGTGGCTTAGGTTAAAGTATAAGTCATGGATCGAAGTCTCCCCTCCATCCCGTTTGCAACTCGTGTCGTTTCCATTTTCTGTTTTACTTTGTCAGTGGCAGTGCAGGCCGACGGCTTTCTGCTCATCTCGGTGCCTTTCCTTAACTGATAGCACTCTTGTCTTTTGAGCGTAGGTGCCCTCACAGCCAACGGCATCAGTGCAGACACCAGCACTGAGATTGGACGAGCAAAGAACTGCCTGAGCCCTGAGGATATTATCGAGAAATACAAAGAGGCCATCTCCTACTATGGAAAGGTATTTGAACTGAACTCCTCATCTGTGGAGTCACTGATTCAACCAGGGTCACTGAGACTGAATTAGAGGCACACACACGTTTTTATTATAACAGAATTCTCAAAACAGGATTTAGAAACAGATAAGAGCTTGTATTTCATGTCAAAAAGCTCAATTAGGTTTCATATTCACCAGTGCTATATTGAGACAACCAGAGTATTGATCAGTTGTGTAATCAATACAATAACCACCTCCAATATATCCTGCAGATACAAATCTGTAGCAATTTCAATCTATCTAATTCAATTTATTTTACACTTAAAAAACTTGCATCATAAAGTCCTTCACAACAGGGCTGCAGCCTTGCTTAATCTGTTGATTATTTTTTACAATCCATTGATAAATCAGTAAATATCATATATTACAGACACAGTAGAAGAGTGTGCAGTATTTAATCAAAACAAAATCAATGAAAATATCTCTCTACAATAGTCGTTCCATGTTCATCAATGGCTCAAACACAATATGTAAAACTGTAGAGGACAGATATTTTTCGTTGTACATTCTATGCGTCCAGTAAAACCGGGTGCTTGTCTGTTACAACGTTAGACTTGAAGGAAAAAGTAGAATACCTGGAGCGCAATGATGAATTCAGAGCCTTTTAATGGCATAAACTGTGTACGACTGTGTTTTCTTCAGAGTAAAGGACAGAAGCACCATGCACACGTGTTGTAATCTACTTAAAATTATGGGAAGCTCCCATTGAATTAGGGTTGAAATTCCAAAATAAATGGTTAATGATGCCAAGGAAGTTTCCTGTGTACCACATTCTATTAACCACATTCAAGGAGACGCATCTCCCATGAAGTCCCCAAAAACAAAACAAAAAATCAAGATGTATTACAGTTTAACTTTAAAAATTTTGCATCCAAAATGAGTCTAGACCTTCTGTTGGTTTATCGCAAATATGACTGAAAACCACTAATGCAAAACAAAGTAAATACAGCTTTGAAAGTAACTATTATTACCACTGTAATAAAATAGTGACAAGTCAACTTTTTTTATATAAATGTCAATTATAAAGGCATCAGGCTTCTCTTGGCTGTAAATATAACTTGAATTACCCTTTATTTCTGCATTATATGTTCTGTAAAATAGGTTTATTTCTTGAAAAATATCAGAAAACGTGTGTCGATAACAACATGGCCAAAATCAGCTCATAAAATCATACTTTATGTAAGTTAAAATTTAAGCTTATTCAAAGGGTACATTTAAAAACAACAACTTTAACCAATGAACTGCACAATCAAGAATAATAAAAGCTGTAAAAACACAAATGCAAAACAATTAACATTGGGTCATGACAGATTTATTTAGTTTTTATTGATTTTAATGTTACTTGACAGGGATAATACAAACAAGTAAAAAAAAAAAAAAAAAAAAAAGCCAATACTGTTTTAATACAGTTTTTGTATTGCAAATCACAGCAGTTACAAGATACATGCTCATACATCGTATTAGTTACAGTATTTTCATGCAAATAAGGTTTGGTACTTTAGGCCAAAGGTAAAAACTATTCAAAGTGGATGCAGTAATTCTTCTTCTGATCATCAGGGGGCAGTATTTGATGTAGTTTCACTGCAGAGACCACTGTATCTGTGTATTCACAGCAGTACATGCTGACGGCAGCTGTTTATTACTCAATGCTTCCTGGGAACTGGACTGAACAAGGATGAGACCATTTAGAATGTAATGTTAAAGCACTGATCTCACTGTTTTCATTACGCCTCACCTGACAGTTGAAATAGTTTTAATATGCAACTGTTCGTGGGTGATGTTCATAGTGTAATGTGTTCTCTTTTCACCTCTGGTCTTACACAGAGTCACAGAACGTGGTGTTTAAGTATCTCTAATGCTTAGGGAGAGCTGAATGGGATCATTATGCTCCCAAACTCTTGAGAAGCAATGCCGTGCTTTATCTTCATTGTTATAATTGCCTTTTTGCACTGACCTCCCTCAGCCCTTTTACCTGTAACTAGTTAATTCAGAATTAAATTACATCTCAACACGCAGCCATTCAGATATTAATTGAATTTTAATAAGCAGACAATGAGGGACAAAGTAGAAGGAAGTTGAGGGATGGTGAGATTAAAAAAAAAAACACCTGAATGAAACCTCAGCAGTGTACATCAGGTTTCCAGTAGAAGTACAAATGCAAAGGCTGCTGGGAATCCCTGAGAAACAAGATCCGACTTATCGCGCTCGACTGTCACCCCTCGTCTGCGGCGGAGCCCCGTGGTGACTGATGAGCGTGGTCATATGTTAATGAAAAAACATTCCCCCTGATTATGAGGTGGGTTGTAAGAAGTCAAGGCGACCCTCATCCGCTCCTCATTTTTCATTAACGCCGTGTCCTTCCCCGCTGCCCTCCTCTTATCTACCGCAGTATAAGAACGCGGGCGTGATCGAGCTGGAGGCCTGTGTGAAGGCAGTCAGGGTGCTGGCCATTCAGAAGAGGGCCAGGGAGGCCTCCGAGTTCCTGCAGAACGCCGTCTACATCAACCTGGGACAGGTAGGATATCTGACTGCTGGGAGGGCTTTCTCCTTCACTGGATCATATATGTGTGCTCTCATGTACGGTGTGCAGTTAAATCATAGTGACAGCAGCGTACCTGGTCACTGAAACATAACTCTATAAACCATGTTCAGGCCTCACATGACTGCATTTTTAACGTCCACCGTTTTCATGGAACCATATTCTTAGGATTAGGAAAATACGTATATTAGGCTTAGAAAGGAAACGCATAGACAGCATCAGTTAAGAGGTTATAACTACTTTATATAAATCATTAGTAAGATTAAGTAGTAAGATTATTTAATTTTGCAGCAATTACATTCACTCATAATTTGAAGGACAGAAGGGCTGCTAACAGATATAATGACAAGATAAAAATACCCTAAAAACTCTGCACATTTTATGGAGGTAATATAAAAGGCAAAAAACAACTAAAATATTGGTGATAGACCTCTTTTTACAAACATGAAACTGAAAAATGTCATGGAACTGGTTTAGATTGCACTTAAAAAACATAAAAAAAACCATATTTTTGATACCCTCACCATTGTTAATTAAAGTGTACTTATCAGATAAACAAAGAATTCATGATTTGTTTTGTGCTCAATTAAACACCTTCAACGCCTGTATAAAGTTGCTGTAACATTAAGTTCAGTTGTAACATAATTGTTCATTTTAACTTCATCAGAGTTTACTTTGTGCATCTTTTGATCACTTTACTCCAAATCTACCAAGTAATGTTTTTCTTAATTGTATTCATTCTGCATAATAAATTATTCTGTTCAATCAGCTTCCTTAAAAGCAGCACAAACCTCTGGGGCTCATGGGTAATTGTATCGTTTACTCCACAGAAAACCTACATATTCAGCATATTTTCGGACATTTCAGTCAGACAAACATGTCATATTTTCTCATTTTTGATCAAGGAATCCAATCCATCACATTCAATTATGTCATAAATGCTTTATAAATCATTAGGCTGTTCATAACCAATAAAAAACAAGGACAATAGTGACATGTCTTTTGCTAAATAGTGAGTTCTTATCTCTTTTTGCTGTTCTCAGTGGTTACTGAGATTCCGTTGTCTTCCATCAGTATTTAACCACCAGCAGCATATCTTAATACGCTGCAGGTCTGGTAATATTATGTTTGAGACTTGTTGTATTATTGTGTTATATTCTGTTTTCTGCTCCTCTTTCCAGTTACAGATGAGGGTAGCACACCGTCCCTCTGCACATCTCTTCTGTTGCTCCAAATCAAAAGGCTAAGCATAAATATGGATGACCTGACGCTGTTTCACATTACTGTAGGAAAGAGGAGCCGCTTTTCTAAGATTCCATGTGGAGCCATGGAGTTGAGCAGCAAAGTCACGTCTGACAGAATCTGATCAGTGATTGGCAGTTTCTGCCGTCAGTCGTATATTTAATACCCCTACCTGTCTGAAAACACCAGTGATTAGACAAAGTCTGCACTGAATTTTCTACACAAGTGGGCAGAATTCTTTGCAGTGTGCTGAAAGGAATTGATGGAACCGGTACTGCAGCTGGGGTAACTTGCAGTATGGTGTACACTTAACAATAAAGCTTCCTTTGTCTGGTTCTAATTGGTAGTAACTCATCAGTAAATAGATGAACATGCTGACTGATAAAAATTACATGATAAAAGAAACTAAGCAACCAGAAAGATTTGTGAATTAACAGCCTAAAGAGATTACTATGCACAGCAATAACAAATACAGGCATGAAAATTGCATTGTATCTTCCTTATAGTGATGGCTAAATAGTATTAAGATTATTGTGAAGTGGTCTCCTAATGTGCAGATAAATAATTATTAAGAATTTAGCGATTCTGGTTCCATTATCGATTTGATTTCCTATCAATTCTCATTAGAATAGGGAATAAGCTATAGTGCAAATGGCTTTGGGGCAGCCGTGGCTGGAGGTAGATAACCAAAGGGTTGGTGGTTCGAATCCCGCTCTGTCCTAGTCATGTGCCGTTGTGTGCCTTGGGCAAGACACCTTGCCTTCAGTGTCACTCACACTGGTGTATGAATCTGTATAAATGTTCGGTGGAGGTCAGAGGGGCAGTTTGGCGTGAAGTGGCAGCCTTCTGTCAGCCGGGCAGACTGACAGAAGGCAGGGCAGCTGTGACTACAATCATAGTTTACACCACCAGAGTGTGAATGTGAGAGCCAATGAATAATGGATCCATAATGTAAAGCGCTTTGGAATCCTTGAAAAGTGCTATAGAAATCACTATAGTGCTATAAAAAAAGAAGAAAAAGCTATAGCTTATTATTAACACTTTAATGTCAAATGTTCACTTTTTTGCGTTCCATTTGAGCAAAACTCATAAAAGGTTATGACAGGGGCAGTTAAAGGATTGTAAGGGCTACCTGCTGCAGCCTCTGAGCTTCGTCATCTAAATGTAACAGGACACAGTTTACACAGTGAATTGGCACTAATATTAACAGTATCAATAGAACCCTGTGTATGCGCCGCTTCGAGAGTCACCCCCACCTTGGCTAAGTAGCCAATCAAAGATGTTACATTTTTGTAGTTTAATTGGATACTGTGTGGTTAAATGTTTCTGTATGTTGGAGGTATTTGTTGTAATGGAAGCTCTGCAACTGTTGCAAATGGCCCTAATGGCCCTACGGTGAAAGACATCCAGACTTTAGAGCGCTTCTGTACAAATAATTATACATGATAATTGCATGTGAATTTTTCATGTTATCTCCATATCTGCAGCTCTCAGAGGAGGAGAAGATCCAGCGCTACAGCATCCTGTCGGAGCTCTATGAACTGATCGGCTTCCATCGCAAGTCGGCCTTCTTCAAGCGTGTGGCCGCCATGCAGTGCGTGGCTCCCACCATCCCAGAGCCGGGCTGGAGGGCCTGCTACAAGCTGCTGCTGGAGACTTTGCCTGGATACAGTCTCTCGCTCGATCCTAAGGACTTCAGCAAAGGTGGGCTTGAATCCAGGGAGGTGGCCTGGAGATCCGCAGATGATCACTTTAACCCCTATGGGAATAGTGAAGCAGTTGTGTTTCTGATCCTATGAAGCGTTGCAAAAAAGAGAATGTGAGTTTGGCACGTTTCCAGCTACTGTTTTGGAGGGAATAAACAAGATTTTGTCATCAGATGTATATGATGAATAGAGTAGAAGAAATAGGGTTTGAATGATTTTTTTTTCATTGATGAAACACTAATACAGTACACATACTCTACCTGTTGCTGCTAAAAGCTACGTTTACATACTTTATCCAGGAAGACAACAGTCATGTCAAAAACTGATTGCTGTCTGCTTTAAAGGCATTTAACTGAATTAAAGAATTGGACTGGCTATATTTCAGGTAAAATCCATATTCATTACACTATAGCATCCCAATATAGGCCTAAACAAGGACATTACCAAACAATATTATATTATTGCCTATAATCATGTAAATGTCATGTCTGATTAAGCTGTAAACTGCAAACATTTCTCTGGTCACAGCTGTGATTTTTCAGCTCCAAGAAAGTCCCACAAAGACATGTTGTTTTCATTGGACATAAAGTTGTGTGTATTTGCATGTTGTGACTGTTTGATGGGATAAAAGCAGCTGTAGGCACTTAGATGCTGAGCCATGTGATCACTTTTGATACGACACCTGCAACAGCTGCCGCCGCTTCTTCTTAGAAGCAGACACAGCTGATTAGTTGAGTGACTCATGTACACTACATCACAACTATGTTTTTTATTTTGCAGTTTCCTTCAACCTTTTCTTGTGTGTTATTTCCAAAAATACATTGAAGCCTGTCTACATGCACACTAATACTCAAGGGATCATATAAACAGGATAATCTGATATGTTTTATCAGATAACAGCAGTAATCTGATTATGAGAAATCAGATTAACACACCTGGATTTCTCTCCAATACTCTGATGTGTTCCTGCATGTATGCAGGTTAATCTGATTTCTTTCTTTCTTTCTTTCACATCTGCGCATTCAAAAATGAGCGGAAGTTTAAGTCTACCATCACTACGTATGTACATACTCTGAAAGATATCCGATAATGGACTGGAGCATCTAAATGAGGGTTTTCGATTATCGCGTTTCTTAAGTGCATGTAAATGCGTCAGATCTGATTATTATAGTTATCTGTTACTCCCAATTATTGGATTTGTATGGTCATGTAAATAGGCTCAATGATAGAAAAGGGGAAGTGTGTTTTGTGGAAGGATCACATCCAACCTAATCTTCATCCTAATCATTTACAAAGTGTGCTTTCAGTCTCTTTGATTATTGATTACTCTGTAACAGCAGCCCACAATCTGCAAGTACTTAATTCACAATGATGATGTTTTTTTGTTTTGTAATTATTCAAAGGGATAATCAGTTCACCAGCAAATTACTTGCTCTTTTTCTTTCCAAGGCACACACCTGTCTGAACGATGAGCCTTTGCAAATTAACATTAACATTTCTGTCACTGGAATTAAACATGACCAAGAACATAACACATGTACATAACTGCACTGTGCATAATGTGTGTGACCAACTGACATGTGTTTCATAGTGCATGAAATCAGCATCATAACAATACTGCACGTTGCAGGTGTTATTTTGCCAGCATTGGGGCAAAACATTAGGCTGTTGAATGGAGCAAGACTGAAGTGAAACAAGCATAATGTATGTGGGTGAATTACTCAACTGAATTAAATATAGGTAGCGCTAATTTTAT
>JAPQRQ010000003.1:20545531-20555830 GCA_037367365.1 Apogon talboti | reverse complement strand
ATTACTGTTTGTGCTGCTTCTTGGGGTCAGGGGTCACACTAAATAGTGACTTTTACCTTTACAACACATTTAGCTCAGTTTTTTGTGTGTATTTGAAGGCTGTGTACATTTTTCATGTATTTTTTTTTAGTTTTATTTGCAGAAAAGAGAATGAGAATCCAATATGTATACTCATTTTAACAACAAAGCTAAAGGTGGCCTTGTACAGAACTGTACTTTCCAGGCACTGCCTATGCATGAATTTCAGCACCAATTCACTGCATATATGGCTGTTAATAAGAGCAACTATATTCATGATTTATGATGTAGTGTCTACAAGAAATGTATGTTTATGGCGTAGTTTATTACTGTATCTTTGTTTGGAGATGAACTCTTTTGAAACAAAGTCTATCTTTCATTTACATTAAAGTACAAATACGCTGCTCCTTGGTCCCTAAAAATCTGTTGTGAACATAGACATAGAAAAAAAAGGACAAATATGGCATTCACTGGCATCGCTAAAGCTTTAACCCAGGGGGAGTGACTCATTTTACTTATTGCCTACTCTTTTTGTTTTATGCCATCAGTCCTTCCATCTTCTGTCCAGGTTTATCTCACTCTGTTGCCTCTTTTCTTTTCCTCTATCCAGCTCAGTCTGCATTCTCTCTCCGCTGTGGTAGTGCAGGGTTTCTGGCACAGATTCTTTATTTATGAAGTTGCATTTTATGGAGACATTAACATATTTATTGGACAGCTTTGGTTATTTTGTAAATGTTGCTGGGAAACAAGAAAGTATTTGGACACATCCTTCTTCTTTAAGCGTCCGAAGACCAGCTTCAAACATGTTTACATTGAATAAGTAACAGATAAATATTAACGGACTTTATATTATCACAAAAACAATCGTTACACTTCATATAATTCTGCTGTACGGGGATGTATGCTGAAAGTCGTTGTGTGCATACATCCCTCTGATTTTGATGGCTACTTTAGAAAGCTGCAGAGCCAAAGCAAATTCTCTGGCTGGTTGAGCAGTAATGTTCCCTCAAAAGGTATTGATGGTACAATAAAGATTCTGGTTTTATTTGAAGGCTGCGGCTATTATTGCTGAGAGAGACACCTCACAGGTCATTAATGCCTACTTAATTTATATCACATAGCAAACCTCCATGGCAGAGACGGAGCTCGGATGATCTGAGTACAGGGATCATTTAAACTGGGTTATGTCATAATTGTTGATGAAGTTGGGGGTAATTGTAGCTATAGATTTCTTAATGTACTTACTCGCTGATTTTCTTCCTGACATTTATAGAGAAGAAGGAAGTGACCCAGAGTCTGGAGAACTACACCTCTAAGTGTCCAGGTGGAATGGAGGTCATCACCCTTCCTGATGGCCTGAAGCTTCCTCCGGTGCCCTTCACAAAGCTCCCCATTGTTCGGTTAGTGACGCTGGATTGTGATTTTCATGTCACTTCTTAAAGTCTTAAAGTCTAAATTAACTCAGACAAAGCATTTGTGACCTCTCACAGAAGAAGGATCTAATACGGATTGTCTTGTACTAGTCAGGCTTCCATCCAAATATGTCATTTTTGTTAGAAAATCTATGATATCACCCCTTAAAGACCCAGTGCTACTTTTATGGAAATTCCCAACTGAATTTTTCTCTCTATTTATTTTCATACAAAGAAGTGGACCAAACCCTTAGTGCTGAGAGTGTTGACACACTGCCACAGATAAAATCTATCTCAATAAGAATCACTATGTGGTCGTGGCCACAGACTCCATCTGGTGAATGTTGTGGTTTCTATGAAGTGCACTTCACAAACAGCATTTCATATAGAGATCAGAACAGTCTGCTCCAGCTACTGATGATTCTAGAGATGATGGCTCTGATCTGTAGTTCTGATCGGTTTTTTTTGGCTTATATTCTTACTATTGATATTTTCTAATACAAAACTAATGTCAAATCAACTCAAATCCTATCAAATCAACTATATCGTTCCCAAAGGGAAATTTGTCATTTATCTTGGGCTAAAGTGCAGAACAGCTGGAAACGACATAGACAGTACACAGACACAAGACAATACAGACATAGGCATACAACATGTGTAAAAACAAGTACCGCACACAGTAAGTGCAATAAAAATGTTATGTACTATAATGAACGCATAAAATATAATTAATAGTGACTAAAAGTACTTATGCTTAAAAACAACAACTACTAAAAACAACCTTAAGCTTTTTTTTTTTGTTTGTTAAACAGAGTAATGTACCTTGGATTGAATGAATGTTTGAGTCTATTTGTCCTCTACTTAGCTGCACTGTAGTGCCTCCGGGATGAAAGTAACACAAACTCAAGAAACGGGAAGTAAGAAGTGCCATTAAAACCCTTATAGGTATCGTACTACAAAGCACTAATAAATGGACTGTAGAGGTGGATATTCACGTGTCCCAATGACCTTCAGTCTGTTTTGACCATGTTTCAGAGTATTGTTTTCGATTGACCATTCATAAAAACGCATATGATAAAAACACAGTCGCACATTGAACCCTGGTCTCTGGCAGAGCAGCACCACCGTGTATTGTGAAAATGTTGAGCGCAACAACATTACAATATCCACTGAATTCTACAGTTGCTCCTCATGAAGTGATTTGATTAACTGTAAGTGACTTGTAATAAACAGAAGTGTATGAACAGATTGTGATCCAAGGATATTTTCAAACAGCCAAACTGCACACAAAACCCCCTAAAAGATTTGCAATTACATAAAAAATATGATTAGATAAAATTCTCATTGTGACGTTGACTCTTTGGTCGTAGAAATCATTAATGCCCAACCAGAAGCCTTTCATTATGTTACTAATGAGTGAGGCTAACGCTTTCTCCTGTGATGTCCTACAGATCAGTGAAGCTCCTGAATCTGCCCGTCAGTCTGCGGCCTCACAAAGTGAAAGGCCTGCTGGGACAGAATATTTCCACTGCCAGTCCCTTCATCTACTCGCCCATAATCATGCACAACAGAGGAGATGAGCGCTGTAAGAAGATCGGTAAGCCAAACGGATTTCTGGGGTTTCGAGTGTGCATCCAGCATTTTGTTCATGGCAGCTTACACACACACACACACACACACACACACACACAGACACACACACACATAGAAACATATTGCAATTAAAAGCCCACTGTGTAATATTTGGTGTGATTCAATTTGAGAAACAGAAGATAATTGTGTTTTTATGAATGTGTAATAATACAAACAATGAGAATCATGGTTTTGTACCCTATATTGTCCAGTGGTATACTGCAGCATGTACACTGTTTCTAATAAGGGTCTTCTGCAGCCACTGTTGGTGAGGGTGGGGGTATTCAGTTATCTGTAATCTGCATATTCACCACTAGATGTCACAGACTGAACCTCTTAAGGATGCAGAGCTGTTCTAAGAGACATTTACAGTGTAATCTTGGCTTGGTTATTATGTTAAAACTGAGACAAAATATAGCAATGAAAAGCCAATTCTGTTAACAGAGATAAAATGCACTAGTCAAAGTCAAAACTGCAATTAACTGTGCAATACAAACTAAAATAAAATTGGGAAAATCAACTTGACACCATTTTTCCCACTGCTAATATGAAGGAGTCGTCATAACAACATAGCGTAAACTACTGTGATGTCTTGTCTTCAGCAAGACGCAACAGTGGAGGTGGATGAAAGTTGAAACTGTACATTATAATTTCAGAGATTAAATGTCATATTAAGATTTGAGTCTCGGTTTTATTCTGTTTTATTCACTCAGTACACATTGATTTTAAGCGTCTTCCCTCTGGACTGTTTATTGTTCCTGCTGCTGTTACCGAGCAGAAGAGGCTATAGCAATATTTACACATGCAATTTATTTTCCTTATTTAGTTTTGCTTTTTATCAACTTTTTACATGGTTTTTATTCAATATGTCATGTTAATTTTTCATGATTTTTTCAGATGTATGTCTCTTTTATGTGATTGATAGAACTTTGAGTAATTTTGATATGGTTTGTTATCTACTAATTGTATTTCTATTATGTTGCCAGCCTACTGCAAAACAAATCCAGCTAAGGGTTCAAATAAACCGACTTGACTTGATTTGTGCAGGCAAGAATCCAGTTGTTTACACTTATTTACACAAATTTGTGCTCAGTTTATCAAGATGGAGTCAACTTTAAAATTCACTCCATTGTTTTTGGAGATTTCCTGCTAACGTAGCTTGGTATTGGCGCTTTGGTTCATAACCAGGCCAGTCATGCATCCATTTTTAACTCAGCTGAGGTCAGAAGGGACTTAAGTATGTCACTTTTAGCTCCTTTATAAAACTTGTTGAATTTCCTCCGTCTGTCACCATTGGAGGTAGACTCTTTTCACTCTTTGGGTTATTTTAGTTTCCCTTCCATTGATCTGCAGTCATGGCAGAGACCTGACAGATTCCTTTTGGGGAATGACATTAACACAGTCTTTTGATTGAATTCCAGTGAGTACAGTCTCTACTTAAGGCTTATCTCTGTTTCCCTGTCACACCAGCTGAGCGTAAAACTGCATTTGCAATTTTTACACTTATTATAGCGGGATAATATTGGCCAGCCGCTGTCATATCTGTCTAATAATAAGGCCCGCAATTACTGTACATCAACAGTGTGTCAAAGCTAAAATTAGATTTTATTCCATTCAGCGGCGTAAATTCAAAAGATTTTCTATTAAAATCATTTCTCAGTTAAATGCAGTAGCATATCCCATTGTTATTTTAATAGTAATGAACTGTTTGGGGGATCTATTTGTAATGGTTTGATTAGAGGAGGAAATACTTCCTCCCTTTTTCTTTTTTTTTGTGAGTCCTGCTGTTGTTTCACCATTCAAGTGGTGTTTTCAATATAGATTAAGCATGTTCCACAGTAAATATTGAGAGATTTGAGAGGAGCACTCACAATATAATATTAATTGGATCAATAAAAACATACTCAGAAGTAAGACACTATGGTAGCCAGTGTCACACAGTGTTTTTAGCAAACATAAACGGTTGAATATTAATTAGACGTTACTTTAATGATTGGAAGTTGCTAAGTCTAAAGGTCTGAAAAGAACCCAGAATTCTACTCACTTCTGTGGACAGTGTTTTCAGGCCTTAATAAATCTACTCTAGCTACTAAATTTGAGCCTTTTTAAAAAAATTATTAGCTACTTAAATAATTAGTTAATGTGCAGCATGTCCATCCATATATCTGATTACCCCTCTTTCCTTTTAATAATCAATGATACACAAGACAGGAAAAGTTGCAATGTCAGGTCAGTTTATGTATCAAGATTTAACAAATGACTCTGATTTCCTTGTCTGCAAACAAACAGCCCAGGGGCATAAAAAGCATAAGAATAAATTAGATCAACTCCATAATCAGAAGAGTGCTCCACTCAAGTGCAATATTGTTCATTATTTTTATCCTGTTGCGGCCACTTTCATTGTATTCCTGTCATGGTGTCCTTGTAAGCAAAACCTATCATCGTAACTGGTCCAATTTTGAATTAATGACTTCTTCCTATAAATGCCCTCACTACTGCAGAGGCATCCAACGTATTCATTACTTGATACAGTATGTGAGCAGCAGGAACAGGCTGAAGGCTATGCTGGGGTGAATCAGCGCTCTCTGACTGGAGACTTGGTGTGTGGAGAAGAGCTTGGAACGAGTCTGTTTCAGTGTCTATATGGAGTTATCAGACAAAATCAGATTTATCGGCGTCTTGAGTTGTTTTGGCCGTCAGGTTGTGGAAATCAGCGCTAACCTATTGCCCACGGTAAATTAGGGACATTAAGCAGCTCTTTATCTGCACTTCTGAGGCTCTGATCCTTTGAAAAAGAACTTTACATCATTTGCGTCAGGGTTTATTTTTCATTGATATCCAACAGGAAAATCAGCTTCTTCCGCATTTCTTCCACAATACTAAGATTAATAAGCAGTATTTTGTGCTATGGTCAAATATGAATTGAGTAGCCAGAATCTGTCCTTAGGTAAAAGTATTGCATTATGATAATATGATATCAAATGGTCGCCAAAGTTGAGTGTGAGTAAGACAGTCTCTATTAAGAAGATTAATGGTATCCTTTTCAATACACTGAAGATGCCAAATGCAAAGCTGAATAGTAAATTAAAGAAAAGAAAACCAGTTATTATAAATTTAGCTTGATTATAAAGGGGGATCTTAAGTCCATTTTTTTAGTGACGTTCACGTTTTCATATCTCCAAATCCAGTCCGGTTTAGATTTATTTAGCTTAATGAATTTAGAGCAGGTTGTTGTGACAACCATGTTTGACAGTGATTTTGGCCTGAGCTGAAATATTAATTTTATCTATACAAAGATGGTATTAGATTATGCAGCCACTGGTTGAGGTTTGTTGACAGATGTGCCCTTTCTAGAATAGAATAAAATAAAATAGAATAGAATCTAAATGTAATGTTTTTGCCTCATAAATATTTCTACGTTGTCTACATTTTTCAGTATTTTGTGATATTTTTATTCAGTCTTTTTTGCACTAAGTGTTTTTACTGCTAAACAGTACAGCTGCATCGGATTTTCATTGGTCCTGTGACAATAATGATCTATTCTATTTTATTCTATTCTATTTGCAGCATGATTTTAAAATATTGTGCTATCACATGCACAATATTGTACAATTTAGTGGCAAATTCTTCAAGTTAATGGAACACATTACTACTTTCCTTTGGTCATGGTAAGAAATATTTAATAAACACTGCAAGTCCAATATTAACTCTACTGTACAATCCCTTGAGCAGTTTTCTTCTTTTTGTTTCTTTCATTTCATTGAAAGTAGATATTCTTCTAGTGCATTTTGCTATTATGAAGCTTTGGAAATTGAGTTGATGACACCTTTCCTTCCTAGTTTTCGTACTTCTTTAGAGCGACCATTCTATTATGACGCCTTAGAGCCATCTCCCAGTTTGCCGACGGTGTAGAAATCAGTGTCTTGAACATATACATTTATCTCACGTCATCACATGTAGACACGTCCTTCAATACTAAAGTCAGTATTTCAGCCTCAACAGACAGTCACTGCACTTCAACACAGATCTGTCAGAACTAGAACTGCAACAATTAATTGTATAACCCATTAATTGCCTAACGTTTTGATTATCAACCTATCCAAAGGTCTGTAACTGCTGAGTCTTTCCCTGAGGCTTTGTGTAAAAACATAAGGAACATATGGAGATGAATAACAAATATTTATAAGCATTATATTATTTGTGTTGTAATCCTAAAGCCATTCTTACATTATCCATCTGTAAAAATGTGCAGAGTACAGACAAACTATATTAAGACTATATTAAGACCTGGTGTCTCAGGTTGTTTGTTTCTAATTAATCATGCAAGTGGATGTTTCTCTCCATTACCCACTGAATCACTTTTGTGTGTTTTAATTTGTAAGAATAATACAAATATTGTACTTGTATAATTTCATAAATGCACCATTGTGACATTAGATTGTTATAATGGAAATGAAAAGTTAAAATAGCACCTGTTCATTAAAAGAGCAATAAGGACAATAAACAAAGCAGGACACAGAGAACACACCAACCTGCTATTTATAAAATCAAACACATTGAAATGTATGGATTTGGTTAAATTTAAAACAGCGCAGATAATGTACAAAGCAAGAAATTATCTACTGCCAAAAAATATCCGGGGAATGTTCACAGAAAGAGAAGGAGGCTATTATCTAAGGGGAGATCTAAATTTTAAAAAACATAAAGTAAGAACAACACTGAAAAGTATGTGAATATCAAGCTGTGGGGTGACTTTGTGGAACAGTCTGGAGCAAGAGATAAAGCAAAGTACAAACATAAATCTATTTAAAAAGAGGTATAAAAAATTATTTCTCAATAGTTATATGGAAAATGGGGGATAAAAATTGCTAAACATATGGGATATTATAAGTTGATAAGGATATTTATGTGGTATGTGTATGTTTGATATATTTTTATGGGTGTAATATGTTTATTGATATGGATAATTATATAGTATATAGATATGTATGTAATAAATAGATATATAAACAATGGTGAGTAGAAATATATTATTATTTTTGGGAATTTTGATATCTGAGTAAAAAAAAATAACCAAACAAATACAAATAGGCCTTTAATTAAATGGCACCTGGTGTTCTCCTAAAGCCCAACATATGTACAAAAATCCTGCTGCAATATATATCTCTGAGGTTGTTTTTGTTATTTTAGTCTCATAATATGGGTGAAATTCAGACTCAGACTTGAACAGATTGGAAAAGTTTACATTTCAAACAGAAAAAACAGAAGTGCATGTGAATTCTTCTGCTGTGGGTTTATAATGTGTCTGTAACTCAAGGTCCAGAACTGAAATTTCAGGGAAAAGCTGTGGTAGTGGGGGCTTAAATGTAGTGAATTTACCTTAAAAAGTGTTGAAAATATAGAGAAGAAACCAAATTCCGTTGCACTGTACAATGATATTTTGCAAGTATAGTAAAGCTTATTCTATTCTGTTCTATTCTATTCTACTCTCTTCTATTCTGTTAATCGTGCTGGTTGTCGGTGGTGGGGACTGTATTAATTTAACTACAAGGTAATGAAAATGATGAAAATATGGACTTAGAAACGAATGCAATTTTTTAAAATGAGTTTTTTTGTTGCTTAAAGTCCCAATACAGTGTTTGTAAAAGCCACTTCCAGGGTTGGCTCTAATATGTGTTTGCTTTGTGATCAGTGAAGTGAGCACCATGGGAATAATCTTAAGGATTTCATAACACTTTAATGTGCCACAGCTGTAAACCTTAACAGCCTTAGAATACTCCTAGCCTCTTTTATATTTTGTGCCACGCTATGGCAACTGAGCTGTGTGGACTTTGAGAATATATGTGCATGTATTTTGTTGCTCTTTAAGTCATTTGCTATGAAGCAGATTAATGTTTGGCTATAAACCAAGAGGTGCTCTAATGGGAGATTGTTTTTCCCTGTAATTGTTCTGAGACTGAGTTTTGCGAACTGGCGAGTCTAAGGCCATTCATTCGCTGCGATGTAGGTGATAGGCAATCTATTACAAAAGTATATGAGCATAAAGGGAGGTCAGTTTTACTTCATTTAACCCTCACCAAGGAAACAGGGACCCGGTGCGATGTGGAAGTGTTTGGACAGTGACACCGTCGCTAGCGCATTGGATTAGAAATAAAAAGATAACTGTGAGGTTAAAGCGCTGACTTCCACCTTTAGAGGTGCTTGGGGTCGTCGGCATCAATACTGAGTGGGTCGAGTAGGACTCGTTGTGGTTTTTACACAGTCTTGATGTCTTAAAAAAGTGACTTACCAGTGACCCGAAACATAAAGAGCGGAAAGCCAGTCACTTGATCTGAGTCCATCAGAGGACGTCACTAAAAAATAGACTGAAGGTAAAATGACTCTGAGCCTCAGCCTTTTCTTTTTTTTTTTTTAATAACCTATACCAAAGCGCTTTTATTGCCTAAAGCTGGAAATTTTATTTTTTGAGCCTTTATTATAGACTGATATAGAAGTTGTTTTTTTACATTCAGTCATTGATATGTTTTGCTTGAAAAGTCACTTATTCATCATTCAGTTTTTTCTGTTTTGATATAACCTTTTAACTGACTCTGAGCTTTTACGAACATCTACATGGCCACTAAATTAAATAACCGATTTTCAATGAAAGATGTAAAATGTAGAGTATAATATTATAATAAATGGTATTAAATCATATAGGAAAGGCTAAGTTCACGTTGAACTGGGACAACAACAGTTCGAGGTCTTAAAGGGTGAAACACCAGTGACTGTAATGGAGTTATAGAAGATCCCTGGTATTGACGGTCCTTTTTAATGCTGTCCATGTATTTCCTTTTCAGTGTTTTCCATTACTTCACCACACTCAAACACAAATCCCATCCTTTTCTTGGCTGAATTTAAAGAAGCACAGTGCGTCCCCACAATGAACTTGGACTTTTCACTTCTAAACCTGAACATGAATCATCATCCCATGGACAATATGGTTTTCAACCTACATACAGAAATTCTACCCATGAAAACACATTCTCACAACAAGGCAGTAGCGTACTAGTATTAGTTTCATTCTTTGTGTTCCTGTATACTTTGTTGTACCTATGTCTCGTGGGCTCAAGGTAAACTGTGGACATTTAATAATAATAATAATGGATTAGGGGCGACACGGTGGTGCAGTGGGTAGCACTCGTGCCTCACAGCAAGAAGGTCCTGGGTTCGATCCCAACACCAGTCAGTGGGGCCT
>JAPQRQ010000003.1:20501588-20517175 GCA_037367365.1 Apogon talboti | reverse complement strand
ATAACATAACATAACATAACATAACATAACATAACATAACATAACATAACATAACATAACATAACATAACATAACAGACTGTGCTCTGGCAGACATTAGGATTACGGAGTGTTCACAGTGCAACTTCTAGAATCCCTGCTGTGATGACTAAAGTGCTTTTGATAAGCAGAGTCTTTGAAGAAATAACCACAATTTAATGAATATGTAATTTTAATCTGGTCAGTCTCTTTTTTAATTGGGTCTTAGTACCTTATTTCATTAGCACCGAGGGTTCATCTATTTTTAATATTTAACAGCAGCGTAGTAATTATATGGAGTGTTTAAGCTCACATAATTACACTAAGACAGAAATCTGCATTATACATTATTTTAACATAAGTTTATGTTTATATAGGCCTATGAAAGTCTATATATCTAGAATTTTTATAACGTTATGAATAGTTTATCGGACACATGACTATCTCAGTATACATTAGCCACCAACACTGATCACTCTTTTACTTTAAAGCCTTTTGTATCTCATTAAATCACTGAAAATAATATTTCAGTCATCATTGAATTAAAAAAAAGGGAAGGTCGAGGTTGATTAATGAGGATGAACCATGAATGTGATCAAATTTCCGTCTTGTGAAATGTGGCAGAACCCAATTGCAATCACTTGCTTACCAAGACTGTTTAGCAGAAACAGAAGAAGGCCTCATTGAGCTTTTGTCACCGTTAAGAGTCTTGAAAACATTGCAGTACTTTCCCAACAGTGTCATTAATGTAAAAGTGAAATGTTTTAATGACAGCAGAGACATGCATCTACAATATAGTGAAATATATACAGTATGAGCTGTACATTCAGCACCACAATGACCTTAGAATGATATTTGCAGATTAGAACCATGTCCATGAACAAAGTTTTACAACACAAACCAAGGCCTCAGATCAGTACGGAGCCTTTTATTTGTCTGTTTTCCTGTTAATCTCACTATGACATGGACAGAGCAGCTGACCACCTGTTGTTATGACAGCTATATATGGTAGGGCTGTCAAACTCAATTTAGTTCAGGGGCCACATTCAGCCCATTATGTACTGCAGTGAGCCGGACCAGTAAAATAATAATATAATAACCTACAAATACTATCATCTCCATATTTTAGAGTGAAAAAAGTAAAATTACATTAAGAAAATGTTTATATCTACAAACTATCCTTTGATAAGATGTGAGTGAAATGAACAACCTGAAATTTCTTTAGAAAAATAAGAGCAATTTTAGCAAAATTTAACAAAATAAAATGAACAACCTGAAATTTCTTTAGAAAAATAAGAGCAATTTTAACAAAATTATGCCTCACCTTATCATTTACACATATACATTACACAGTGAATATACAAATGCACAAAACATTTATTAACAACAGGTTTAATATTGTTAAAATTGCACTTACTTCTTTTAAGACATTTCAGGTTGTTCGTATTATTTGTGAAAGGATAGTTTGTAAATGTAAACACTGTCACGTAATTTTACTTTTTGTTTTAATTAAAACACATTTTTATGACAGCTATGATATAGTAGTTTACTGGTCTGACCCACTCGTTTTGATACCTGATCATATCTGATGTCAGAAAAATCTTAGAAACTGCATTTTGCCTGAATTATTTAAATGTATTGATAAGATCAGTACTTTAGAAGTTATTAAACATTTATATTTGTGGATGCTTTTGGTCACCAGTGACTGTTTAGGTCTTTGAGGCATAAATTATTTAGACTTTTACTCTAACTGCTGCATAAAATGAACAGGAAAAGATAACTAAAATGATTTGTTCGACAGTTAATCTTGCATTGCGGTCAGTAAAGTTTTAATTTCCTTCGATCGGCTTGTAAGCATTTGTTTTTATTAGCGTGGTGCTTTATGTTCGTGCCTGATCACTAGGCTGTAGTGTCATTCTGTTGGCACACACTGTTTCTGCACAGTGACAGGTCGAACTGTCAGCGGTGTTCATTTCCCCATGTTCCCGGCTGCCTCCGCCTCCTTAGTCGTAAGCTGTGGTGGCTGCAGACAGGCCACAGTGGAGAGCGGGCCTCTCTGAAGCCCTCCGCATTCCATGTGGGAACTGAATGAATAAAAGATGACACAATAGGAAGACATCTGTGGCAAAACAAACAAAACATTAGTCTTTTTGCTGGAGCACTGCCACAGCCGTCCTGACATATGAGATAGGGCTCAGTTTCAGGGAAAGAAAAAAAAGAAATGTATTCATGAAAACTTTACAGATAACAAAAACAAATCCCAATGCAGTAATCTATTGTATGCATGATAATAAAAGCAGAGTAAATGTACCCTGAACCGCCTTTAAAAGCACAAAATAAGCCTCCATCAGAGCTTCTCTTCACCTCTGCTTATGTATTGCTCTTTTGTGATATAAACATCAGTTCAGCTCCAATGTCCTCTAAAGCACTTTTATATACATTCATATCAAATGTCTCATAAGGACAAAAAGCCTTCCAATCTGCAGCCCTTTATAAAGAAAGAAGGGGATTAATGTTGCTTCAGTGGTTTTGGTTACCATGAGCAGAGCTGTCTGCCTTTTCACCGATTTCCATTTAACCCCATAAGTTTCCTGGTGGTTCTGCTGCATTTCAACTTTAGACCAATTACGTTTCTGATTAACAGCGCTTCTTCTCTTTTAGGGCGAGGTTCACAAAGTTAAATTTATGCCGTCTCCATTCTAGGTCCATTGAATTACTCTGCAAAATAAAAAAAAACACAGAAAAAAGAAGTGTTATTAATGGCAAATGGTGCAGCTAGTAAGACCGGCACTTCCCCTCATTAGAGCAGGACTAGAAGTAGAGAACTCCATGTTCTCAAATTAATCACCCACATGTTCAGATATACCTTCTAGTTATAAAATGAAATTGTAGAACTACTACTTGTAAGCCATCTCATCTGAATGTTTTTCAAACAATTCACTGAAAATTAAAATGTTATCTAACTTTATAGGCAGTATGTTTACTAATTTTTTTAATCCATAACGAATCATTTAATCCATTCATTACTGTTAAAACAGTTACTAAATATGGAATTCTATGATTTGATCTAAACAAGACAAAGTAAAAAAAAGTTATTTGTCTAATTTTAGTCAATGGTAGCTTTCCTTTCCACTTAAGAGCTGTCACTTACAAGTTCCAGAAGATAGATATGCATTGTTGGGTGTTGTTTCACAAAAAGTACAATTTCAAGTTTCAGAGAGAACTTTCTGAGTCATAAGTCATGATTGTGTTTTATCAATGCAGCTCTACTCCATTGCCTCATACATTATTGTCAGGGAGATAATCCAAAGCACGAGCAGATGAAAATCTGATAACCCTTGAATAAATGTTCAGCAAAGACTTTGAAATACAGATGGTTTAATATCGACTTTGACACCAGCTCATTATTTTATTGTCAAGAGTGGGAACGTCTCTGGTTAATGCTGAAAATAAGACCTGAGAGATTTTTGCGGGCAGTCCCCGTAGATTCCCTTTCCTGTGATTCATAGTTGTAGTGTGACGTTAATAATGTTATCTGCAATCGTAGCTGTCTACCTGTTGAATTACAAGGTCTGCTGTGGTCTATTGAAATGAGGGTTTTTTTCTTTCTCATCCATTTAAAAAGTCTATTCGTTTTCCCTCTTTTTAATTTACTGAAAGAAGCTCTGACTTTATGAATATTTAAAGAGTTGTATTCGCAAAGTCTTTATTTAATGCCGCCGACACTCACATCCTCTTAGAGGGTTTTAACAGTTTTGTTTATGAGTCGAGCAGAGAGGGACATGTAAGCTGTTGTTCTTATGGCGCGCTTGCGTCTCCCCTTCTGCCGTGTTTGTGTTAAACTCTGCCCTTTTCGCTGTTCCTACAATCCCTACGAGCAGGAGTGGCTCACCTGCACAGACAGAAGACTTTATGCTTTATTCAGGTGATGTATCATTCATCCAAGGCTGCCGGCTCAAGTGGATGCAGCTGAGTCATTCGTCTCAGGTACACGGGGTTGGAGGCATAAATTAGAGCGTCAGGTCTGATGACGGCAGCAGAGGCACTCACAGGCAGGTGGCCAATCAGACGCTTTGTTGCCCTGCAAAGCTTATTGTAAAGCAAGCAACATAATAAGACTGGCTGCCTTTATGAAATGCTACCTGCTGTAGATGCTGCTGCTCCTTTTGTCCTCCTTTCTCAGGTCACTGCAAAAAAAAGGAAATATAAGTCAGTAAGAAAAGTTATTTCTGGAAAAGTTATTTATTTTTTGTCATAAAGGTAATAACATTTGAAGAACAATGTGTTTTAGATTTATCGCATATGATAATCCGACTGAGAATAATATATATTAGAATATTATAACATAATCATCATCATTATTATTAATATTTACTACTTTGCCACTTTCTCCAAACCCACATGGTGTCTTCTGCACATGCTCAGTTCCGTTGAGGTCAAAACTGGATGTTTCAGCAAAATAATGAAACACATCCAGGACATGACATGTTGAAACTGTTAAAAGAATGTAATTTTGTTTTTTTTCTTGTTAACAATAAACAAAAAAATCACTTGCATATGTTTGTGTCTTTCTGATGCAGCCACACCCTTTGAAACACAAAAAAGTTTTTTCGGCAAAACTGTTTCATGATAATGTTGGAGATTCTGTGAAATTTTAAAGGTGTCCGAAGACACTTTCCCACTACTGTATATACAAGAGCATTTGGTTTCTTTTCAGTATTACTGTTTTTACTCTGCACATCCCAGTATCAGTGTGAATTTTTATCTGTGACTTCCTACATGCACAATAGTGTCATTTTTCATTTCTTCCAGTCTTAATATAGCATCCAAAAATATTAGACCAATCTTTTGGTAACTCATTTTTGGTCCCAGCAGGTGTCGTCGCCCTCTTTTTGTAATTACTGTATTTGTTTTTAATTTAGTTTTCTGTCTGTTTTTAATGTGTGTGCGCAGAGAAAGTGTTCGGGGAGTTTCTGAGCTGGGACCTGGAGGACGCTGTGTCTCACCTCCCTCTGAAGCCGGGTCAGGCTGTCACGCTCACTGTCTGCATCAAAGTCAAGTTGGATTTCTCTGGACAGGAGAACCTGCTGCAGGACCTTAATGATGGTTAGTGGACACAAAAAGTCACATCTTAACCCCAGTGAGAATTCAGGGCCAGTAGCGTTTGTCAGTTTGAGCCGGCTGAGTAATTGAAGCTGTATCAATCCGTTAAAATGTCCCTGGAATTGGACTCTTTCTTATTTTGATGCACTTCATGTGGTTGTGGAGAAGGCAGCGTTGGTGGGTTGGCTGCTTCAACATTGAGCCTGTTTACATGACCATAAAAACCCTGTAACTGGGAGTAATCCGATAATTGGAATAATCAGATCTGACACGTTTACATGCACTTGAGAAATGCAATTATCAAAAACCCTGGTTTGGACGCTCCAGTTCATGATCGGCTCTCTTTCAGTGTACGTACGTACATAGTGATGGTAGAATCAAACTTTCTCTACTTGTCTTCCACTAATGCATGACTATGTAACTTCTGTTTGGAGTATTGGGGAGAAATCCAGGTGTGTTAATCTGATTTCTCATAATCAGATTACTGCTAATATCTGATAAAGTATGTTAGATTATGCTGTTTACATGATCCCTTGAATAATCTGATTACTCCAGATATCATATAATAATCAGAGTATTAGTGTGCATGTAAACAGGCTCAACACCCCTCAGACAATGAATACCACAAAAATTAGATTTTGAGTATCTCAGCTACTAATAAATATGGTAAATAAGTGTAACCCTACGTCTGGCCTTTTTTCCAGGTGAAACCTTTAATTTGTCAAGCACTGGAATTCATCACTAAATGCTTGTTGAAATGTACTACTTCACTTGACATGAGTCGTTATGCCAGTGACTCAGTCTAGGGATGCACCAATATATTGGCCAGACAGTGGTATCGGCCATATCGCCCAGTATTTTCTAATATCAGCCACTATCTGTATCGTGGTAAATATTAATCTGTCATGTTATATCTGAGGTTTTTTCGTAAATCGGTATGTTTGTATCTGTGTTCATTCAAACATAATATGATGAAGGGAAAGAGTTAAAAGTAGTAACTATTTCTATATGTGTAATGAAGATTTCTTTGTTAAGGGTGGGTAAATAATAAAAATAAAATAAAGGAGGAGAAAATAATATTGGTATTAGCATCAGCTATTAGCTAAAATTTTGTTTGAGATATTGGTGTCCCTGCTGGTCAATAATTTTTCAATTGGTGCACCCCTAATATAATTCTAATAACCATGAAGCAACAACTGTTGCTTGAAATTCAAGCCCTCAAATATGTAATAAGTATGTTTAAGTATTTTTTGGCTGCTGGGGCATCTTGCCAGGTCAACATTGTATATGAGAAGTTGTTCTCAATTGATTTACCTGGAAAAATAAAGGTCAAATAAAAGTATGTAGATGGGATGAACAAAATTTGAGCAAACTTTACTAAAACTGGTTTGAGTAAAACCAGGTTCACATTTGACCTCCAGCCTCCCAGTTGACCATGAACATATTTTAGCTCCTCTCCAAAACAGTTCTGATAAAAATGAGCAGCAGCTGGAGTGATTATTTTTCTTCACCATCTCCTCGGTCGTGCACATTCTGGATTCAGAAATGAGTGTTTAGATATTGCTGTACACGACTTTTCTCTGTTACTTAGTCTGTGGTTTCCCTTTTTTAAAATTCAACAGTAATAGGCGAGGGGGCTCAAGGTCACTGCACCTCCATTTCTCTCCCAGCTTCTGGCTTTCTTACTTCAACAGTCGGATTTCCTCTGTACTAATTCATATTCCTGAATAAGAAAAAAAAAACAAAAAAAAAACTGGGACCTTCTCGCCTCCCTTGAAGCTCGATCATTGTGCTCCTTCTCCAGTCGTTCTCACAGTTCTGCTGAGCCTCCTTTCTCTGGTGTCTTGCCGGTGACCTCTGCCTTCTCCTTCAGACTCCTAAACTTCTTCTATGTGCCGATAAATATTAATGAGTGATCAATACAGACCTGCTCCTGCACCACAGAGACTTCATTTTTAGTGTGTATTTGTGGTTGTATGCATGTGGATTCACAAAACTGAGAGAGTAAACACATGCAACGCACCATGTTTATCGCAGTTCCAGCGCCACTCTCCTCATGAGGTCATTTAAGCGATACAGTTTCACTGTTTTAATTAAGCGAGCAGTGACTGAGGCTCTGAATTAAGGAGATAAGACGTGGTTGTGTCGAAAACAACAGCTCTGGATGCACTCATCATGGGGCGTTAAGGGATGCAGTAGTTGGTAAACACATTTGATGTTGTCTGGTACTTTAATGCATTAATGTAATCACATAATGTGTTAATGTAGTGATGAACTTATTTGCATAAATCCTGTTTTGCTTTGTTTTCTGTCTGGTTTCCTGTGTGTTGGATGATTACCAACTTCTGCTGTCTTTCCTAATTAAGTCATGAAATCTCGATCATTTCAGACACAGCTGCTTCCTTCAACAGTGTTTTAATTACACTGCAGAGCAGCCACAGACGACCACTGTTTAATCTTTGCTAAGGCCATACATTATATGTGCCATTGGTGACTTTCTTATTAGCATAGCAAGTTCTACCCGAGTGTCACATTCAGGCAGACATTTTGAACCCAGGTAACTGTGCTGCTGTTTGCATGTGTTGGTTCATTAACTTGTTGTTTTAGCACCAGTGCTCCCCAGTGGAAATTTTAGAAGCACCAGCGCTTAATTGAGGAGCAAGTCGACATGAAACACAACAGATTCATAGCTGTTTCGATTTGGATCGCTTCACAGATCTTCCCTCCCTGGCACTTTTCCTTTTACGTTGATGCTAATAGGTTGTAATCACAATGCATTTATTTTCATTTAGTTGTCGTCATGCTTTTGTCCAGGAAAAACCTGATGATAAAAACTAAGACTGTCAACTAAAGTCACACAGGTTTGATATACACTGATCAGCCGTTACATTATGAGAACTGACAAGAGAAGTGGTAAATAAATGGATTATTTCATTACAATGGGACCTTTCACTGGGTTGGATATATTGGGCAAAAAGTGAACATTTAGCCGTTGTAGATGATTTGTTGGAAGCAGCAAAATTAGCAATTTAAGGAACTGAGTGACTTTGACCAGGTCCATATTGTAACAGTGATGACTGGGTCAGAACATCTCCACAACTGTAGGTCTTGTTGGGTGTTCCTGGTCTGCAGTGGTTAGTACAGACCACACATGGACTAAGGAAGGACATCCCAATCTCAGAACAATTGATCATCTGTGGGAGGTGTTGGACAAATAAATCTGATCCATGGAGGTCCACCTTTACTTCCAGGACTTCAGGGATCTGTTGTAACGTCTTGGTCCAGATACCACATCGACCTTCAGAGGTCTGATGGAGTCTAGGCCTCGGGTCAGAGCTGGTTTTGTGGAAAAAGGGGAACCTACACAATATTAGACAGGTGGTAATAATGTTCTGCTCCATCAGCTTAGATCCGGTTGGTACTAACCACATTACATTTGGAATGAACAACAAGATCTGGAGATGCTCTCACCCAGTGATTTAACCATCACAATCTCTCCCTTATCAAAGTTGCTCAGGCCCCTACTCTGGTCCATTTTGCTGTTTATAACACATCAACTTTGAGGGCCAAAGGTTCACTTGTTGCCTAATATATTCCATGTACTGATAGGTCCCATTTGAATGAAATAATCAACATAAATACCACTTTGCCTGTCAGTGGTCATAATGCTATGGCTGATCGGTGGGTACTGTAAGTCGTCATCAGTGTAGTAAAGTCTTAACCAGACCAAGGTGCTTCACAAACATAATCAACACCCGTACAGAATGACTGATTAATACTTTAGTGATGAAATGTAACATTTAGTCTACAAACAAACACAATGTAGCTCATTTCATCTGAGCCACAGAGATCTGAAAATGATTAAAAACGCATCACAGGGCCTCACGTTTGCACTGGGTAGAACAGTACATACTGTACATGTAGGAATATTAAATGTCAGGGCATACATCAGGATTACTTCTGCTTCCTCAACCGCTGCTGTTAGCGTTGGTGATGCATCTCCATCAGTGCATCTTACCTCAGCATAGTTTATGCATCTCGCTGCTGTTAAAATGTGTAGATAAACTTTGGATGAACCTTTCTTTGCAATATCTCAGCAAAGTAAATTGTTCTCACTTTACAAAGTCACATCATTTATGCTCTTGCCATGTGTTGATGGTTACAGAAATGATGGAAAATCACACATGTGACTAGTGATATAATTTTTTTTTAACATTGCCTGAAGGTTTCACCGCAGCCACAACTGACATGACTTAGCACACTGATACATTTTAATGTGTCACATCTAGACATAGTTGCAAGAGCAAACTGTCAACAAATTGTCATCAAATGTTGTTTCTGTCAAATTTAGCGTTTAGCATCACTCAGTTCCATTTAGCAGGGAACCTGTTGTAATTCTTTACAACCCAATACTTGTTTGCCTGCAGTGCAAAAAAAATAAAAACAACCCAGCAATAAAACAACTAAAACAGTAATAAAAACATTTTTTACAATGTGAGAGGGAAACAAAAGTGCAAAATATGTCTTTTATATCCAGAGGAGAATTGCCAAGAGAAGGCTTCTTTGAACTAATACGAATTTATTAGGAATAATCTCCATTCTTAATTTTTTTGGAAATGTGACCACAAAAAAAATCTTCTGTGCGTGACAGTTACTTGCACTTGCTATTTTTTGTGTCTGTATTTATACAGAGTTTCGTCCCAGTTGGCAGACCAGTGCGTTGCATTGGTGGCTGGCAGAGGAGAGCAGTTCATTTACCAGTGACTGTTTTGGAGACATCAGTTTTTAAAACTGGCTACAACATGTTTTTTGATGACTGTCCCAGATGGTTGAATTAGCTGTGAGTAAATAGTTTCAGTGAATACTTGTTGCCTTGATTGAATTTATTTATAACTACAAGACTGATGTATCACATATGAATAACAGATATTACACTTAGAACCTCTAATGGTGTATTTTGTGATTTTCACTCTGAAAATATAATAAATTAACCAAACTTATCAGTGTGAAGAAATAACAGTTTTGATGTGTATGTACTGGAAAGATGTCCAAAACAGTTTGTGTGCTAGTCAGCTAGCAGGGTTGGATTCTCAGCTGGATTCTTCTGTTGGTGCCTCTGACCATGGTACTGATGAAGATCCACCTTCAGTGGCAGCTCACTGCTTCTAATGAGTATGTGTGAATGCTAATTGCTAATGCTAATGGGCAATACTGTGTTTCCCTATGAGTTGAATGTACTGTAGATAGTGAACTTACCAAGGGTCATAACAAAGAAAGTTACCCTTTAACCTTTGAGACAAATAAAGCATTCTTCATTGATGTAATGTGCTATGTTTGAGCTGAGAAGTTGAGACAGTATTTCCAGCTTTAACTTTGGACGTAAATGGAATAGGAATTAGATTGGATCAGCTGAAGTGACGCTCAACTCCTCTGTGATTGGTTGTTTTGGTATGTAGTTGTGTTTGAATCATTAGCTGTTACAATGCTGAAATACATGTCAATACTGCAAAGCATGCTAACCATGATTAGCTTCACACCAACAAACTACATTGTCATCATGCAATACAAAACACACACACACAGGCATTCATCTTCTGCATTATGTCTACTGTAACATTTCACATTTCATATATCACTTAAAATGTATATGTCACCCCGTTCAAAGCTATACACTAGTCACTAAAATGTTATATATATATAGAGTGTATGTACAGTATGTGTGTACGTAAGTATGTTTTTTTGTCGTACCCCCACTTACCAGTAAACATACTATAGTACACACGTATTATAGTAGGACCATATAAGCACAGGCTTCTTCCTGGTCTGTCAGACATGACTGTTGTTACTATTGTTGCTATGCTTAGTTTTTGTTGTTAGTGCTGCATGTCTGAAATAATCAGTAAACAAACAAAAAGAAAATAATCGAGAGGCAGAAATAGATAAGCAACTTCTGTCATCTGTGAATTAAACCGTTTTTGCGAAGGCGGTCTGGTGGCTGTGAATAGAGCTTCAGGGCTTCAGTTCCTCATTAGACAGAGTCATCTCCATGCACTTTATTCATATTTATATGTTTTATATTGACTTGCTGTCAGCGTTTTGGCAGCTTGGCACCAACACCACAACATCACAACTTCTGTCCGTTGATGAGAGGAGTTGATTTTTTTTTAATGTTAGTCATGCACAGGATTCCCAGTGTTCAACTGAAATCAATTCTGAAAGTAAAAAAAGAAAAAAAAGAATAAAAATTGCTGTAATAATCAGGTTAAAATGGCACCAACCTGAAGGTGATTCTATGAATGTGTGGATGGATGAATAAGAATGCAGATGTGTGTGAATGAATTCCCCATTTAGCTCAGGTGGAAAGGTCTGTTCCACACCTCTGTCTTAGTGTCTGTGTGTCTCTTTCACACCTTCTCTACCACCCCGTCTCCTTCCAGCTCCACAGCCTGAGGTGAAATGATAGCTCACAGCTTGTGTAGTGCGAGTCTCACTGGTGAGTGTGCTGCTGGTATTTTTTGCCAACGTCTATATTAAGTAAAACTGTATGCTCAGCTCTCTAGCTCTTATATTTAGTTTGGATGTGATTTACACATTTCAGCATCATGTACTGAAATTCAAGTGATCGTGTATTTATAAGTCGACCGCGTGACAAAAAAGCCAGTCCTTCAGCGTTACAGCAATGATGCCTTTGGTAGTCGTTTGCGTTTCAACTGATGAAGGAATAGAGAAAGGCCGCACAAAACAGTGCAGAGGGAACATTCAAAACACGCCAAGCCTCATTGATTTATCCTCAGACGAGTTTATCCCTCACTCCGAGTTCGGCTTGAGACCACGACGCCATAACTCAGGATCAGATGGCTGTGATGTCATCACTCAGAACTAATGGGCCTTGACGTACAGGGAGCTTTATCGTGTTAAATGGCGTGAGTGTGGTACCTAATGACATTGCTACCGCCTACGTTAATGTTGTGGTTGTCTTTGAAGACCGGTGTGACGGCTGTGCTCTACCTCCACTGGGCATACACACACACACACACACACACACACACAACTGAAAAACCAGACTGCACCTTGTTCTACAGTTCACGTCTGCAGACACAAGAAACCCATTACGCCATCAAGCACCATGAATTAAAGGATTCAAACAAAGAGGCGTTCAGAAGCTCTGTTGAAATTACAAGTGAGCAGAGAGGTGTTGTCTTCGTGTTCTCTCGGTCTTTTGTCCTCATCTGACACCATGGGAGAGTGCACTGCTGTCCTACTTGTGTTAGTTTCACAATAGTTAACTTTCATCCTACACCAGCAGCTAAACCCCCAAGAATACGTTTTAAAGTAATGCCCTATGACATGTTCATGGGAGATTTCTGTTTCGCCACTCTCTGTTGTCAAGTTATGCAACACAATTTTAAGGCAACCTATAGCTATTTTGTGAAGCTTTTGCAAATGTTAAGGTGCTACATTCCGATAGGTGTAGGGCTGGTATCAAATCAGATGACATGTTTTTGACCAAAACGTGAAAAATACATGTCATGCTTTAAAAAGTAGCATGTACTTGTCTCATTTTGAAATCATTTCTTTGCATAATGCAGAGTTACAAATTGGTTAGATTTACAGCCATTTAGAAGCCCAATTGGTCTGGGTGTATTTTATCATGGCAGCAGCACTGCTTCTTGATCCTGATCATGACCATTCCATACAATGCTCTTGTTTCCATCACAAGTGTCATGGCACATTTTAGAAGTGTCTCAGAGCTGGTTCAAGATTCCACTTTGGTAGAAGAACCGACTGACTCACTTCCATAACCGCGACAGATAGCACAGAGCAGATGAGATGGGAGCAATTGAGAACTTAATCATTTTAACCATTTTAAATGTAATAAAGCCAATAAATGAATAACTTGCCAATAATGTAATAAAATGTTTGAGACATAATTAAGGAGAGAGAGTGGAGTGGTACGTATCATTTATGAATGAATGACAACTATGCCATCCACTATACCTTTGTTTGATGAATAAAACCGTACAAAAACTGTAAAAAATATATACATTTCCAAGACATGCAGCCTTGTTTATGTATTAGTACATTATCAGCTGCAGATATTACATTTTCAAATGATATTTTTAACGCTAGGCCAATAATGTAATAACCAACCGCCAACATAGTAGATGTTATCCATGCATCCCCATCCAAAACTTTACTTACAAATACTGAGCCATTTTATCTACTTGGTGAATGCTAATTTCAACTTCATCTAATGTGTAAAAACAATACATCTGCCACCGGAGCAGCACTCAGACTCACCTCATTAATTAGCAGTCTAGTAGGTGGACTGTGTAATGCAAATCTATCGAACGTAGCATCTCAGTCCTGTTGGAGTAGGTCCTCTCTCCCTTTGTGTATATGCAGAATTTATGCCACTGTTGCTGCTTAAGGAATTCAATTAGCTCATCAATAGTCAGCACACAGCGGCGTCTGACCTGCAGTCGATTCTGTAGCTTCCTGTACAGGGTCACATCGTCATGGGCTGTAACCAGTGGCTGTGCATTTTTTTCCCCACATTTAAATAAAACACCTAAACTTTAACTAAGTGGCCGCAATGTCTCACATAACACCAGATGAATAAAGATTTTAGTTTCCAACTTTCAGAAAGGCTATTAGGTCACATTCATTTCAGTTCACAAAGAACTTTAATAGACTGACACTAATAAATAATGTAGCTACTTCTCCACACTCACTTGTTTTTGTTTTGTGCCACTGACTACATTTACATCCACAAAATATGAGTGTTTTTGTCCCTATCCCAAAAAAAGATGATAATCCTACAAAGTTGTTTATGTGGCTGATGAACATTAACATTACACTAAAATTCTTGCCTTGCAGAAGTTTTTTTTTACTGGGGACAGATGAGTTTGACCATGTTAACACAATCGCCCTCTTCCATACTTTTAGAAAAGATCAGATACAAAACATGTTGATAATGTTTAACCCATGAAGACCCAAACATCCACTGGCGACTAAAAGCATCCACTGATCTAAACTGTTTAATACCTGTTGATCCACTAATCTTATCAATACATGTAAATAATTGGTGTAAAATACAGTTTATCATCTTTCCATGACCCATTTGGACATTCAGAGGCTTGAGTTTACTCTGAGTTTTTGTGAGCTTCTAAATTAAGTATAGGAAATTAAATATAGGAAAATACATGATTTACAGTATAAATTGCTAAATAAAGGGGATAATATAATGATAAATGGTGATAAATCATTTAAGAAAGGTTAAATAGAGAGAAAAATTCATTTGGGAAATACTACAAAATTAGCACTGGGTCTTCATGGGTTAAAGATAAGCACGTCTCACCTTCTGATTACACCTTCTGACATCAGTTTTCTGTTATTTACATTATTAGGACTCCATACAGATTTAGTTTATAATTAAGGAAGTATGGTCTATGTATTCTGTTATATAGATGAGAGGAGGGAGTGGGATTATATACGTTTTCTTCTTCCCACTCCTTTTCGAGCAATACTTAATTTGTTATTACTAATGTGCATGGAAATTTCCATAATGTATTGATGACTTTTATTTATCAACTTGTGTGCTCTGAACAGTGTGCTGCTATTGGGTCCTTGTACGTAAAAAAGGATTTTTCTTTTTTTCGCTCGAAACAAAAAAACAAAAAAAAGTAATAGGAAAACTGAACTTTTAAAGTGGATCTTCTAAAACTGTTTTTTTTTTTTCATACAAAGCTTGATCCAGTTGAAGGCGTCATATGTACAGTAGGGATGGTACCACCTATGCCTCATTCTGAGCCGCCTTAAACTGTGGCATCCTAGGAGAGTCTTGTTTGCGCAGAAGAGAAAATTCTTGTCTTCATTCAGAAAAGTCCAGGGACCAATCTGCCAGTCATATCTGTCAGTCAACGCCCACATAGCAGGACAGTCAATCCTATAATAAACCCTTAAATCTTACTAATGCAGATGATATCTCCAAAACGACTCAACTGCTGTGAAAGTTTTCACACAAAGCCTATCGATAACTATACGTTTCCAGTGTTTTGACTGAAGAAATGTGTAGTTGCAGCCTGTGGAAATGTAAACTTGCAGTGTTGTAGCATTTAGACTGTGGGATTTAATTGGGTTTGTTGAGATCTTAAGCAAGTGAGCAGCAATTTTCTTGAGTTTATCAACTTACCCATGAATTTTAATAGTAGCAAGAGGCATAAGCTATGTAGAGCCAAGTAGAATGTCTGTCCTGACTAGGAATAAAAGTAAGCTTAGCAGCGCTTTATGCTAGCTCTTAAAATGTAATTTATGCTACGTTTATATACACAAAATAAATAAATGAATACTTTGATTTTCATATCTTGTCACTTTCTGACTTAGGTCAAAGCAGTGTTGGGTAATCCCAGCTTCATAGAGTAAAAGTCCTGCCATGTATTGGTTCCAACCATTCACTGAACCAGC
>JAPQRQ010000003.1:20445451-20460857 GCA_037367365.1 Apogon talboti | reverse complement strand
ATCCATCCATCCATCCATCCATTGGTTATTAGTAATCACATTGGTATTAATCCATATGATTTTAGCCACAGCTCTACAGTTTTTATGCCTGAGTCCCTCTCATTTACATTAAACAGGTTCTTAAGACTGAAAGTATATTTTTAACCTCAAGGAATTTCACAACCTTCCCCTTTTGTGACATTATTATGTGTCCAGTTGTTCAGAAATGTGCTGACTGGAATCTGCACAAACTGCCATCCTGAACCAACCAGTATCTCAGATATTATTTTGTGTTTCAGTCAACAACAGTAGTGTATCAGTCAACATCTCAGATTTGCAGATTAAATGCTTTTTATACAATTTTTAGTTGTGGAACAGTAATTTGCACCAAATCAGTGAAATATATATTACCATATTCTGCAAGCTCTACATCAAATTATCAGCATAACAAAGAATAACCTCCAATTAGAGGTCGATCCATTTTGTAAATGTATTTATCTTGACTATGAAGCAGCGTATGCAGGCTCTGTTTATCTGACTGAACACCTTAATCAATCTGTTACCTTAACTAATCACATTGTTTGCATGCGTGTGAAGGGAATATATTTCTGTGTGTTCAGGCTCTGCTTCGGCTGAGTGTTGCTGCTGGCCTCACACAGTCAGCTAATTTCAGCCGAGCCTATTTTTAGCTCAGCGTGATTGAAATAGGGTCCTGAGGGGGGCGAGAGCAGAGAGAGTATTGAAGGGAGGAGGGGGGGCTGTGGGTCGCCTTGGTCTGAAAAGGGAAATTGCAGTGTGCTAGTGTCACTGAGAAAATCGCTGTTTGTGGAGAGGATCACGTTGAGGCGGTTATAGTGCACAGGCAGCCACCGGATCACACAGCGTCATGCAACACACGACTCACAGCAGAAAGCAGATAAGGATATACAGTGCATTCAGTTCTCGCAAGCACAAACCCTCGCTGTTACGAAAAATACACATAAATCACAACACAGGTTATGCTTTCACCACCGTTTGTGTATCTTTCAGCTGTGGACGTGCATCTCCATCACTGAGGACGATTCGAGATGTCAATGTGTCACCGTTGATGCATACTGTTAGATACATACGAAGCAGCTACCGACAGTGGGTTGTGCAACAGTAGGATACAATGAAAGTCATTATGGTTACATTATGGTTATGCATACACAGTATATGGACAAAAGTATTCGGACACATTGAATTCAGATGTTTCATTGTTGACAGGAGGCAAGGTTACAAAATGGTGATGACTAAAGTCAGAATTTTGGATTGCAATACATATCATTGTAGTAAATATTTGAATTTTACCTTCACATTGTCATCATCTTAAAAATGCTTTTATTTAATTTGACTCAATGTTGATTTTCTGATATTTGTCATGATATGACCATTAATAATCATTATAAACCATAAGTAACAGTCTGGTTCTTAGTATAACAGTAATAATATTATAACCATGTAGACGTTTACATGCGCACTATTATCCCGGTTATGAGGCACATCCTGGTTTTGAATATATTCAGAATATGGCATTTACATGACAAATAGAGACATCTGGATACTCATATCCCTGTGTCAGTGATAAATAGTAGTATCCTGGTTACTCATTACTGCTGCTGTTTGGGCCTGTGATGTTTATAACACAATGTGATAAATTAATATGACATTTCATATCAAATTCAGTCACTGGTTTTAATGATCTGACTTGTTCCACTGTTGGTGTTGGAGAAGTCGGCATCATGTTGATTGTTTGCTTTCCAATGCTTTCTCTATTTAATATACGTATTTTTCATTCATTTCTCCATTCATTCATTCATTTGTTCCTTTGTTCATTCATTCATTCATTTATTTATTTTCATTATTGACAGACAAAACTAACTGTCACTGTTTTCAGTGCTGCTGCCATGTTTGCATTTCTTTTACTTCATTTTGCACCTGTGCAGTAATCCACAACTGTCAGTCACCAGGACAAGGTTTATTCCTGTACCAGTATCCATGGAACCATCACAGGACTCCAGATGGAACATCCAGGTTTCTTGCAACCAGGATAACATCATATCCAGGATACTGAAATCAGTGTGCAGTGATTAAATGCACACTCACAAAGATGGGATACTCCAAAAATCCCAGAATATTCAGGATCCTGATCTGCTGATGTGTAAACACAGTCCTGAACTCCAAACACTGGAGAATACTGGCCTTAGGCTGTGTGGAAAATAAAAAGATGGACTGCTCTCTCTCACTGTATAGTAGTGAAGATTAATTGTTGAGACTGGTAGATGTATTATTCAGCTCTAGTATGAGCTCTAATGAATGGCCTTCTAGTTGTGATTGTGGTGAATGAGGTGACGTGTACGGCTCTGTGTTAATGTTTCAACGACAGTGGAGTATCGTGGATCTGAAAGTCAGAGCTGGCTGCACAAAAAATACTATTAGGACAAACCTGTTGCTTTTTTCCAATGGGATTTGTCGGGGATAATTAAAAGATAAAATAACAGCAACCTCATCCTCCTACAAACAAAAGAAAAACCAAAACAAAAAAAACTTGAACAGGAAAACACACTTTGATATAAATTGCCTCCACGCGGTGTCTCATACAAGGAATCAGAACGATTTCAGTCAATCAATTCAAATGAGATTCATATCAGCATGCTGTTGCTTTCATTTTGTTGCCAGTGCATTAGGACTCTGTCTCTTTGCCTCCATTGGAGCTGCTGTTGTTCAGCCAGATCCAAAACAGATCGGCTCCACTGTTTCCTCTCCAGGAAAGATAAACAGAGGGGAAAATAAGGGGGCTGTCAGGATTCCAGTGAGCAGCCTTTGCATCAGTCCGGCTTTAATAAGTACTCGATCACAAGGACAAGCTGGCTTCCTCTGCTGAGAATCAGTTTAATGTGTCTGTCTTTACAATATTAGATGGACTCAATAGAATGAGGACTTAGTAATGCATAGAGCTGAGTGACAAAGTGGAGAAGTGAATTCTGTTTTCTGAGTGTAGGCTTTCATACTGAGTGGAATTTTTTAAAAGATCATGAAGAGATCCAGTCCTGTCTCAAGCAGGGACATAAACTGATTTGAGAACCACGAAGAAACAACTTTTAGAGTCAAAGAAAGTGACAAAGTGATAAAAAAAAAAAAAATTTAATAAAATCACTGTTGTTGTTTTCACCACTGGATGCAGCTCTAAATGAAAAGAATGGAGTTTGGTGATGAAATCACAGCGTTTCTTCTTCTTCATAGTGTTGTTTTGACGAATGTCAAAATAACCAGATACGAGTTTTAGTTTAAAGGAGATAATTTGATCATAACATAATACAAATGTGTGTAAACATTGAGCTTGATACTTTATTCAATGAGTGATGCAGTCTGTGGATACATAGTGTTGATTCACTGGTGGTTTTGGTCGTTCTAAGTGTGATCTGGTATATGACGTCCCCCTGCTGCTGAGGATTTGGATTATCAATATTCCACATAACCCCTTCAAAGAGACACCTGAGAAGAAAACAACACACACACACACACCATTGCAAGTCACACAAAAAATCGTATGCAAACACATATACCCTTACTCACTGCCCAAACAAATACTGAAATAGAGGGCGACCAATAGTACAGGTTTTAGACTGATCTACTTTACATAATATAGCTTGGATCTGGGAAAGCACATTAAGTGATTACAGAATTATGCCTTGAGAATATTACAGATGAGTAATTTCTGTCCTAATTACAAAGAGCAAAGCTGAAAATGTAAGTCAAAGAACTGAATAAATAAATTAATAGATCTGATCACTGGGCATCAAACTCAATCATTTAATAAATGAATCTTGATCAAACTAACTATAAAAAGCCTAGACAATTTTAGTTGCAGTTTTAGCCCTAATATTAGAAATTGTTTACGATCAGAAACACATTTTGCCAATATCGCTAGTTTGTAAACATCCTAGCAGTGAAGATTAAGCAGGAATACAGAAGAATTGATTTTAAGTCTGAAAGTTGTACTGTGCATAATAATGGGAACAAGTGCAGCTTAATATTATATGCACCTTTTGTAAGGTGTTTTCCATGTTACTGTCTGTCTAGTACAAAAGTCCCCTTTCATTTCTCCATGTCAGTCCTGTGTGTCATATCCAAAGCTTAACACAAAGGCTGGAAACACTGGACCCACTTCTGTCCGCCAGTGTTTTAACCTGCATTAATATTACATTTGAAGGATTGATTGAAATGACTTTGTGCTGAACTTGTTCTTGAAACAGTGCTGTAACTTTCTTGAGTCATTTTAAGGTTGTCAGGCCGTTACGCAAGAGAGGCGAAAATATTGCAGTAACAAAAGCGGCTGTAGAGTAGACATGAGGGGACGGGACGTTCGTCTACAGGGAGACTACTTGATTCTCACCCTCCTACATGTCTGACAGAGCTTGGACAGAGACAGTCATTTCAGCTGTCAAACATGCTGAGCAACGCCCAATTTATCTTCATAATTTATTAAAAAACAAACAAGATGAAGACGAGTCAGCATGATGAAACTTGGTGCTACTGACAGAAATCACCTTCGACAAATGCTCCAAGTGTGCTCTGGGTTTCAAGCAGGTCGGGTCTCATAATGTTTACCACATAGACTGTGCATTCAGAGGCTGAAGAATGTTTTTGGGCAAGCCATGCATTTGTCATATGTCACATTACGAATCACTCTTAAGTCACTGAACTCTGACAAGTATTGTTCCATTCTCCAAACCCACATACTCTGTTCTGCACAAGCTCTGTTCCATTGAAGTCAAAAGTGGATGTTTCTGCAAGATTTAAGAATTTATTTTATTTTTTATTTTGCATATTTTATGGTAGTTTTATTTTACCCTACTTACCGTTTATATATTCTATTTTATATTTTGTTCTTTATCTTTCTTATTCTACAAACCGACACCTGGGCAACTATATTTTGTTCTATCAACTACCATTGATCGAATGACAATAAAACTGAAGATAATGAAACACATCCAGGGCATGACATGTTGAAACTGTCAAGAATTTAGTTTAATTTTTGTCTCGTCGCCAATTAACCAAATAAAATTGCTTGCATTTGTTTGTGTCTGTCTGACGCAGCCACACCTTTTGAAACACAAAAAGGACTTTTCTGATAATATGTCCTGTTAAATGAGCCTTCACTTAAATTCATGTAGGATACAGTAGTTATGTACCAGTTGATCCCACTAGCCTTCCAGTCCCAGTTCAGTCTCACTCATCAGGCGGTCTATTTAAATTCAGATCCATGGCCGAGTACTTCCTGTTCTCTCAGCTCAACCAAACTGCCACCACCACCCCAGGCCCCAACTTCTAGTCGACGACTGCAAAGGCCCCTTTCTGTCCGACACAGCGCTTGTATTAATCCTAAATGGTCAAGGCAGATGACCATCCTGCTTGAGGTTTCTGCCTGTTAAAAGGAAGTTTTTCCTTGCCGCTGTCACCAAGGGGTTTGCTCCTGGAGGATTCTGTTGGGTGTCCATGAAGAGCTGTTGCGGTGCTATAGAAAAAAACAAAAAAAACAAAATTGATCCATCAATTGATTGTAGAGGAGGATTCATGCAGCAGGCTCCCTGATTAGCTCAGCATGCACTGAGCAAAAATTCAGGAAGAGCAGAGCCATCAGCGCCATGTCTAGCTGTATTACCTTGGTTTAAAACATGCTGTGAGTGTTCCTGCCTGAATATTTGAGCTTGTGTAAAATTGTATTGGAAAACTTTTTTTGCAGTACTGTGTTGTGTATATTGTGTATAAGGTTATGACCACCTTAAGGTTGGTCCCATTATTAGAAACAATCATTTAAGGGTTAAAAAGAAATGAAGTGGCACAGAGGGTCATGAGCTGAAAAACGGTGCTGATTAAGTTATACTATATTACTTTGAAATGTAGTATTATAGATTATGTATAGATTTTATATTATAGTTGTAAGACAAAGTCAGTCTCCATGGAAATGAAATGGGAAAAAATAATGATCACACAAGTAGACTAGAAGTACAACGATGGCAGTGGCTCTTGTTTACAGAAGAAATAACCAGCAGGCATTAAGACAAGATGGAGACAAACCCACTGGACATCTGTTCAGACGTTGAGCTGAATGAGAGATTTCACTTTTTAGTCAAGTCCTGTTTGAGTTAATTGAAGAACACTGCTCTCAACTGCATAAATGTATCAGCTAGAAACACGGCGCTTCCACTCATTCTGCAGGTGCTGATTTTATGCAAACAAGCCTATCAAAATACTTTTGGAAACCTGATGAATGTACAATGGCAAACAGCATGCTGGGTTATTAGAGCAGCGTCCTCCAATGCTGCCCTAGGCATTATATCGACCTGAAGAAGACGGTTTTGTTTGTCCATGTTGTTGTTGTTTCATTTATTTAACTCTGTATTCATCATTAGAAGTTCTCTTATAGAAAGGGAAGAAGCTGAAGGGAACGCTGGAAAGCCATTTCATGTATATTCAGGTAGATGCAGGTCATAACACCCCCCGGCACAAGTGTTGGAGGCAAGACCACCAAGACCAGACTCACACTGAGACCAGACCAGGACTCAGGTCCCTGAGTGTACAAATCTCAAAACGCCACCCTTGCATTTTCATATTTATATACATATATTTTCTGAAACGAGGACACCGTAGCCCCAGTTCTCCCCTAACCCACGTTCACCGCCATCTTTTTTTATGCACATGCTCCATGCCTTCTTTGCCGTTTTTGGTGTATTATTTACAGGCCTGGTATATATACTACAGCGTTTCCAGTGGTGTTGTGTGGTCACATTTCTTGAGATGATGCCGTGTTTACTAAAAATGTTTTTGTCTCGTTGTGAATAAGGCTTAAGTCAAGTTCAAGACCACGTCTAGACTAAGACCAGACAAGGTACACAGCCAGGGCCTAATAATAACCAAGATTTACAACTTATTCAAGTATGATATGACCAAACCAAATATTTTTCTTACCATAACACTGCAATATATCCTTCTCAAATATTTAACTCTCAGTGTGGTAAAGATTAAACCATTGGAATAGAGAGAGAATACTGAAAAATAGTACTAGTGTTAGACTGGGGGAAAAGTTTTTTTGGTATAATACAAGTATTGCTGGACTTCTTGACCTGACCTGTTTGTACAGAGGGAGTTTACAGTGTAGTGTCATCAAGTCGACATCTTGGACGCGTCTGTAGGTATTTCTGCAGGATGATGCCAGGCCTCATTCTGCACAAGTTACCACAGTGTGTTTCCATAGTTAGTGCATGTGTCTGTCCACATCCTACTGAAAATGTATGAACAACATGAAGAGGAGAAACACAACACAAATACGACCATGCACTGTTGAGCAGCTAAGACTTTATATACAAAAAGAATGGGCAAAAAAAATCCATCACCAATTACTATTCTGTTTCCTAATGATTAAAAAAATGTAATATAATGGAGAATAGTTGTAAACGTGTGTGTGTGTGTGTGTGTACCAGTTTCTGAGTGTATTATAGGGATCAAACTCTAAATCTGTTTTTATTTACAGTTAAATTGACCGTTTCTTTGTATTATTGTTAAATAAAGATTGAGAACAATGAGCAAATAACAGATTTGAGTCATTTTCGACCTGGCTGATGTTAAGATGTTAGTATAAAATCAAAAATCAAAATAAAAATGAAGGTGCTTGGCTCACAGTAATAATAATAATCCTCCGTAATCTTTTCATCCTTCAGTGTGCTTTGCTTCTATCATTACAATGTAATGGGCTAGACGTCTAGCCAGCAGGCTCCGAAAATCATTCCACTTTGGCTGCGCCCCCCCCGCCCCCCAACAAAGGTGGATAAAGAGTGAAAATAATCAAGGAATCAGTGAAATTTGTTCCGGAAAGGTACAGCCCTTGCTTCCATCAGCAATATGTGGGAGATGATATATGCTGTATAGGAGGAAAAGCGGGACCTTGGATGCTCCTTTTACCCCACTCCAGTCCATCGCCTGAGTCAGCTCGCGCTTCCTCACCATAAACTGCCACTTTTAATTTCCCCATCCTGTGCCCACTTGGCTGCCTTCTCTTCTTTCACAGAATCCCTCTGAGTGATTCTGCATGTCCACTTTGGACCACATCCAGTGCGTCCCACCCACCAAACCCCCCGCTGATGGTCATCTCCTCTCCCGCTGTTTCAGGATGCTCATTCTGAATCATCCGTTTTGTAGCCACCAATCACACGCTTCCAACCCTGGACTCTTTCTCACCATGATACTTCCATTTCATTAAACAGCACAATAGCTCTGCAGTGCATTTATTATCTCACTGTATTGACATTTGACGCATCGATTTCCAAAAACACAGCAGATCTACTGATGGAATGGCGGCACACAACATGCCAGCTGTGGCCTCTGACCCCAATCACACTTAGTCTTCTCTGCAGATATTCTTTTGCAACACTGAGGTTGGATCATATCTTCTACTTACTCTTTCTCCAGGCTGAATCATCCTTTTTGTGTAGTATACCGTCAAAGCAGCATGATCTACATGTATCTCCTTTTCTTGTTCTTGTGCAGATTTTGGAAGCGGTGCTCAACTTCAAGTACTCTGGGGGGACAGGAAAAGTGGAGGGATACTACAGGGAGCTGTCTCTGGGAGTCCATGTGGATGTGGAGCCTTCGGTGTTCTTCACTAGAGTCAGCACACTCCCAGCAACCAGGTAAACGCACACACACACACACACACGCACACGCACACACACACACACACACACACCCTGCATTAACTATGAAACCATAGTGAGATGAGTGCACGTCAGTCATTTTCAGTGTGTGTGACTCAAACTGACATGCAAACAATTATTCAGAAGCTTAGAAACTTAACCCATAAAGACCCAATGCTACTTTTGTTGCAGTTGTGGCAATTAATTTAACCTTTCTTAAGTGATTTATCATCATTTACAAAGGTGGATTTACCTACTGGTGCTCTTGGCACCACGCCCCTCATTTAATAATCTGCAGAAAAATTTGCTGCCTTGACCGGAACTTGAACCCCAATCTTCAGCTTCGCAGTCCGAAGTGTTACCTATTGAGCTAAATCCCAGTTGCCCAAGAGGCCGACCTATTTGCTATCTGTTTGTCTTGGTACTTTTCAGGATGTGACGTTTACATCTAAGCTTCAGGGTTAATTGAGATTAAAGTGTATATTGTGTTTTGAAATATGACCGTAATGCACAGTATGTTCTGTAAACAAAGCAAGATTATGATTTATTATATTATTACCCTCTGTATTTTATAAATCAGGTATTTTCCCATATTTAATTTACTGACTATGTAGATCTTCATAAAAACTCAGAATAAAGCTGAGGGTTATTATATCAGAAATGGACAAAACTGAAGAAAAAGTGACTTTTTCAGCAAAATATATTAGTAACTGAACGTAAAAATAAGCGTGTCCACCTACTGACATTGATCCAACTCCATGGGTTTTACTGGTGAATCAATGTTGTAGAAGATGATGGTGTTTCCATGTTCACCATTGAGCCTCTGAACGTCCAAATGGGTCATATCTGATGACCATGAAAAGATGACAAACTGTATTTTACACCAGTTATTTACATGCATTGATAGGATTAATGGATCAAGTGTCAGACCCATTATCAAACATAGTGTTTCAGAATAAATGCAGCTAGAATAATAAAAAAAAAAAATCTATATATTTTTTCCAGTTTTGTTTAAAAAACAAAAAATCATAGGACATGGTGGAAAACCACCTGGAAAACAAGGGTTAGTAGGTCGAGTCTGAACACACAAAATTTGAGAGAATGTGAGTACATCATTAAATCAGTTCCTGATAGATCCAGTTATGATTCTGTATTATGATATGTAGTTTTTCCAAAGTTTACAACCAGTGAGAATTGTTCAACCATGTGAACAACTTCATTCCTTCAGCACCTTCCTCGATAAATACCTTTAACCCTTTAACAACGGCAATCTCTCCAGCGCCGCATTTTGCTCTTAACAGCATTCAAATGACTGTAACTCCTGAACCGTTAGTGCTATCCACAAAAGTCAAATGACATTGGAAAGCTGAGATACTGAGCTTTCTGACACTTTATAACACTTTATGGCAGCAATGTGGGACTCTATTACAACTAGAAAGGAACCGTTTCCACACAGGCTAAAAAATGCCTGGAAATAACAAAAAATATGAAGCCATAATATGGATACTGAATATTCAAGACCAAAAAGTATGTTTGAGCAGACGTAAAATAGTTGAAAGTTTATTTCTGCAACCTCAAAAAGTTTCGTTACAGACATTTACAGTTGTTTCGGATAAGAAATATGCTAAAAACTTCAAGTCTCTTTTTTGAATTTTTACTAGAACACATTGTTTTAAGCATTTAATATTTATAATAATGATAATTAATGGCCACATATTGAAAGTTAAGTTCTTCCTGAAAACAAGGTGTAAAAGAATTGGCAAAGAAGACATTTTCTGACACTTTTAATGCCAATAAAACACGAAGACATCTAGGTGGCCTGTTATAATGTCAGTCTTAAAAGGGTTTAATAATACCTAAAAAAAAAATTAAATAAAAATGGAAGCTTCATTGTTGGGTTTAATGTTCATAAAATGCAAATAATGCCTAAATAATATCCTGTGTCTTAACTAGAAAATGTTGCAGAGAATGTTTGTTTACATGGCATAGATCTTGTTCTTTTTAAATAGTACTGATATAGTAGTCTGTGTGTAAATGCAGTGATAGACAAAAATAATTCCAGTGTTTCAGTCAGTGAGGCTGAACATAATTTCTGAAACTTCTTTTATCAGATAAATGGCACCAAATCTGGATTACATTTCCTTTTCAAAAACAGCAGCAACACTCACATTATGCCATGTTGCTGCAACTTTGACATTTTTACAAGCATGAGTTTGAGTTCAGTGTCTTCCAATAGTAGCTGGAGCGTTTATTTAGCTCAGCTGCAGAAGGTAACCGACCTTTATTTGACACAGTCTTGTATTAGAGGCAAACCTTCATTTCTAAAGAAACTATGTTAAGACATAGGTTTATTTTAGGAAACGTAGCAGTTCAGGCTTTTTCTCTCTTTCAGTCTCACATGCACATATCCCCCTGTGTCTTGCTTCACTCTACTTTCTGCTCCCGAAATCTCATGGAAAAAAAACTCCAAGCGAGGGAGACAGATCGTGTCCCAGTAATGGCCACTTGAGGTGAATCATTAGCTGTAATAATATCTGCGGTTTAAGCCATCCATCTTGGCTCAGTGCTGATAGATACGCTGCACTGGCTGCTATACCATCACGTTGTCATTGCAAGCTCCACTCTTCTTTACCTCCGCTGCATCCTTAGCAATTTCTGCCTCATTTCACTGACATACAGTATGTACTGGCTCTTAATCAAAGCTCCGAACCTGCGGAATGTATTGAAGCTGGAAGCGTCTGTAAGGTCTGAGGATCTGCCTACTGGACCCCTCAAGATAAAGTGCCATGTGAAAATAAATAAATAGATACACAGTAAATATATATCATATCATGAATATATCAGTCGTATCAGCAGCAGGATTAACAGAATGAAACGTAATATCTGCCGGATCATCTCAAACACTGGTTCATGTTGTCTGAATACCCAAAATGCTTTGCTCACGCTTAAGGATTTTCAGAGGAGAAAACAGGGCTCTGGCCTCGGTCGGTACTGATGTTTGGTGCAGATTAGCCGGTGTGAGGGGTTTACCGACTGAATCTTGAAGCTCCCAAGCTGCTGGGAGAATCATCAGGGCAACACAGATAATTGCCAAGCATGTTTGATATTCAGGAGAGAAAATCTAGATGATTATATTAGGACCTTTACAACCTCAATTCTTAAAAAAAAAAGGCTGTGTAATGTAAAAATGTAAAATGTAAATGTAAAATCACTGTAAAATCTCATCATCTGCAGTACATTATGTAATCAAAAGATTTCTACAATCTGGATCTGTGTGCACAAGGGACAAGACTCAGAATCAATATTGCATGCCTGTAGGGATGGGAATCCATAAGAATTTAACAATTCTGATTCCATTATAGATTTAGCTTATCAATCTGATTCCTTATTGATTCTCTTATCAATTCTCATTGGGTGAGGGAATAAAAGAGTATTTTACTATTTTCATCTCTCTGCACAGAAAATATACAGTATGCACCAGTAATAATAACAGATGACGCTGAGCAGGTGGTGGCAATCAGGAATGTTAAGGGGGCATATGCCGGTGACGGAAGCGGTGGTGGGGGGGGGGGGCGACGACCGTACAAAGTGAAAGGGAAACTTAAGACACTTTACTAATTCCTCTATGTCTCCCACTGTTGTTCAACTCATTTTCCTTTTCCTTACTTTCATAAACTTTTATTTGAGGGTGCAGGACGTTAGTTGCGCCCCCCCCAGGTAGCGCATCAAACTCGTGACATTCCTGCAAATGAATGTCATGCTGTGTGGACAAATGTTTTAACATATTAGAGGTATTTCCCCCCTTTGAAGAAATGGAAGCTTTGTAAGTGTTCCAAGTGTCCCTGGTGTCATTTTTACCCGTTAAATATAGTCAGACTTTGGAGCGTTTCTGCCTCGACGCCATGTTGGCTACGTTCTAAACCAAAACAATGCAGCGTGCGTGTGACGTCATCACGCATGTGCAACGAAGGCGGAACCGATAAGCAGAATTGTTAAGCAGGCCGGCAAACAATTCTAAGGAATTGAGCTGCTTCTTCTTAAGAACCAGTTCTCGATTCCCATCCCTACATGCCTGCGATCTGCAGGTCCTCTGGCTGCACTTCATTAAAACCAGGCATGATTCTGTGATGGAAATAACTACATGGGCTGAGAGAGCAGTGTCTGTGAACACAATTTGCCATGGCGTCCACAAATGCAGGTTAAAACTCTATCACACAGAGAAGAACATGCTCCAGAAACACCACTCACTGTCTTCTATGGGGCCAAATCTAATTGGAAATGGACTGAAGAAAACTGGGAAACTGTTCTGTGGTCAGATTAATTGATTTTTTTTACCATTTCACTTGTTATCAGCGGTCGGTGGTGATGGTGTGGGGGTGCATCGGTGTCTATGGAAGGGCACCACCAATGCTGACAGGTATACACAGGTTTTAGAAGAATATATGTTCCCAACCAGATGATATCTTTTTCTGGGAAGATTATAAATACAGTGGTGGAAATGTTTTTGGACACCCCTTGTTATGTGTGACAAATTGCATTAAGTATCACTCTTAAGTCACTGAACACTGCCAAGTATTGTTCCATTCTTCTGCACATGCTCTGTTCCATTGAGGTCGAAACTGGATGTTTAAGCAAAATAATGAAACACATCCAGGACATGAGGTGTTGAAACGGTCAAGAATTGTGCTGTATTTTTTTCTTGTTAACAATAAACACAAAAATGATTTGCATTTGTTTGTGTCTGTCTGATGCAACCACACCTTTTCAAACACAATTTTTTTTCACAAATATTTAATGATAATAGAGATTGCGTGAATTTGTGTGTCCAAAAACCGTTTTCCACTACTGTATATCAACAAAAACACATACATCCATTAGAAGTGCAATATTTTGTCCATTATTAAATTAAAAACATGACAAAAAAGACCCAGGCCTGTGGAGCAGATAAAAACATATGTCATTCTTCTCCTAAAACTCCAGCCACTAGTCTCATCAGTTCTTAGACTTTTACAGTCTGTTGTTCAAATAAGAGGGGATGCGAACACAGTCCCAACTTTTTAGAAACATGTTTCTGCCATCAGACTCAAAATTACTGTATACATATTCTCAGTTCAAACATTTGATATGTTTTCTATATTCTGTTGTAAATAAAATACTGCATTGCATTGTGTTTGACTGACAATTCACTCAGCGTCCCAACTTCTGTTGAGTTTGACTATGGTAGAATCACACCAAGGCAGCCAATGAGAGCAGGTGATGGTGTTACCAAGCAACGGTAAATATTTCAACCCTTGAGGAAAAAAAAAAAATCCAGACTCACCTAGCATTCTACCTTTGTTTTGTTTATTTCTCATGATAAAACATCTCTACATCATATAGCTGTATCAAGTTAATCTCTATTTGTTTACATCTGCATCCTCGTGAGATCATGTGATATAGTGCACCGTTCCGCCATCTGCAGGAAGATTAATATCCTATTGTGTATTGTGTCATTATTTTCATATATGACATTTGCATGTTTGTGATTAGAAAAGATTTGTGATTATGATTGCCTTTATTTGTGTTATGCAAATTTCATCATCCCTATATTCTGTGGGCATAAAGACATTACAAATACCACTTAAACCTTAGAAATTCTCAAGATAATTGTGGTAACATTGTGATGAATTATTAATAAGGCTGAATTACTTGTTACATAATATCCCTGAAGTTATTCTAATATATTCTATAAAGCAGTGATGGAGATGGTAAAAGCACGTTTAGTAGGTTTTCTTAGGTTGCTACGTTGCTCCATTATTCTCAGTTGTAATGATCGTGTTCTCATGCTTTGAGTGAACACATCGTTTGTCTGAATTTCTAGTGGATTCCCCTCTGGAGGTTTAGATGAAATACACTTTACTTGTTGAGATAAGTACTATTGAATTTCCTCATGACTGTGAGTTAAAAGAGAATTCTGTACTAGCTGTATGAAATTGTTCAATAATGCAGCTTCTAAACTTTCGATCTGTTTTTTTTTTCCTCCTGTTTGCTTTTTGCCTCCATTTTCATTCATGTCTCTCTCCCTTTCTCCTGCTTAATAGCAAATAAAGACATATTTAGTGATGATGTCCAAAAAAAAAAAATGTAAATAGTAGTAGTCCTAGTGGATGCAAACACTTGTAATAAGAAACGGTCCTTTTGTGGTCTGATAGCATTTAAATAGGAAATACATATGTAAACAGTTTTCTCTCCTCCCTCACTTTGACATGACAGTACAAATGCACTTGTATTTCAGATAAATGAAAATGGTTTTACAATGCAGGCATTTTAATGCGATTTCCTTTCTCGTTTCTTCACTCTCAGACACCAGTTAACACTCATGGCCAATCGCCCTGGCTCTTCTCTTTCCCTTTAAAAGCACTGCTCTCCCAGCCGTGACATACTGCTAGTTTGTTAATGGAGTGGTGTGGAGATGTAAAGAGCAGCTTCTCCCAGGAGAAAACTTTATTCTTCTGTGGAGGCACACAGTGCAAATACACAGTGCAGATAGACTCATTTTAATTCAGCCTTTACAGCTTGTATCAACTGTAATGACACTGTTTACATTTATGTCATTATGAGCACAGACTATGAGGCCTGATGTGGTTATATAAATATCACACATTCAACTCTGATCTGTTACACTATTTATTTTTAATATTTCAGCTAAAGGGTACTAAGCAAGTGACCCAATCTGC
>JAPQRQ010000003.1:20431713-20445098 GCA_037367365.1 Apogon talboti | reverse complement strand
TATGTGTGTGTGTGTGTGTGTATAAAGCAGATGCAGGGATGTCAATGATTATTCTTTACCAAAACTTTTCCTAACACTTTAATAAGTGTTAGGAAAAGATCACATGTTGGTTACTTAGGGTTAGAAATACATCTCTCCTGAAACTCTGACCTGATGCCGATGTCTAAAACATGTAGCTGATAACTGATGACTGCTTTGTGTTAGCAACTTCTGCTCAATTGTATCGATGAGCTTAAACCTCTGCATCTCCTAAAGGTTAGGTTAAAGGTTAACCAGCTTTAGTAACCCCCTCAGGGAAATTCGATAACTGCATTGTACTTAACTTACTATAGCTCCTAGTGTTAGCATTAGCAATTAGCCTTAGTATTTCTTATTATTTAGCACTTTATTAGCAGTGAGCTGGAATTGAAGGTTGACCAACTCCAGATTTTCATGTCCACCTCGGTCAGGGCCGCTGACAGGAGTATTAACTGTATACCTGTATTTCTGTGCACATCATTCTCTGATTATCTTCATCTGTAGTTTAAAGTCCATCAGAAATAACATTTAATCAGTTTCAATGAATACTGTTTTTTTTAACTGAAGAGGAAGATAAATCCAGTTAGAATATACCCACATTAGTGTAGACAAGGCTTTAAATGAGCTATTGTTTAGTTTTCACATACATATCATCAGAGATGCAGAGCTCAGCCCACCGTACAGGCTGCTGGAGGTTCAGAAAACACACTTCAGCAACTACTTGGTAGCATATTGAAGTCATATAATTCACTTTACAGATCAAAAACTTCTTTTAGTGTTTAGTATCACTTTAAATATTACTAAATACTTTATGAATCACTTACATCATAGCATGATCCTGTTCAACAAAACAATACAACATTTATTTTTTATGTTGTAATGAATCTGGTGTGAATTACTGTGTACAGGTTTGTGCAGTCATTTAGCAGCAGTCTACTGGCGGTTATGTGAGACAAGTAAATGTGACAGATATTACGAGGCTTCGGAAATGCACATCCCACCAATTAGAGGCTGTAGGTGGAACACATACCTGCTGCCATCAGATGGCTGTACGGAGGGTTAATCAGCTGAAAGGGAATGCCTTCAAACACACCAGCTGGTGGGGATGACAGACGCTGGCACAATCAGGCATTAATCTTTATTGCATTGCCGCCATAATCAACATAAATTATAACAGTAAAGTAATGGATAAGTTTTTTTTTTTTTCATGTTTTGTACAGGTCCATTTAAAGGGACTGAAATAGCCCAGGACACGTGTGTTTTTCTAACGCGGTTTGAGCATTTCATTTAATTTCTGAACCAAAATCGTGGTGTAATGTTGGATTTGCGAGTGACCTCCTCGCTCTCCCTCCAGCTGTTGTCTTCCAGGCACTAAACGCTCCATCAGGTGCAGGTAAAGGGAGGGAAAAAATTATATATGCAACTCAGGAACGATTGGTGACACCTTGTCTGTGTTCTTCTTCCTACATGGATTTTAAATAAGTCATCACTTTGCCTCTCTTCTTATCTTCGTTTCTCTCTCTGTTCCACACGCATCACCTTTTCAAACTAGAAAAATGGTAAAATGAGACTCATGTATGTACTTTCACATAGGACGCCTTCCGGACAACATCCACCAGTTGCAGTGTCTCCATTGAAATGCAAATGCTGTTCTGTTTAGAGCTGTTTCAAATTGCTTTTTGTTCTTGCTTTTATAAATACTGATACCTGCGTCTCCTTGTTTCCATTTAAGTTATTCTTTTGCTCATCTTCTTTCTGAAACCGCATGTCAGGGTGGTAGCCATGTTGCCATTGTCAAGCAAGTTTTATTTTTAGCAAGTAGTTTTTCACTTCTTCTTCTTCCATTCATTCTTCTTCTTCTTGATTTTTCTCGTGTTGACGCTTCCTCTGATTTCCCTGCCTCCAGTTTTGCTCGGTTGTTGTTTAGTTTTTTGGGGTTGTCAATTGTCAGAGGAAAATATTTGGCAGTAATATGATTTGTGAGATCATGTTCCTAATTGAAACAGTAGAAAAGTTTTCACCGGGAGGAATGATGAGGAGAGGTATCAGTTATGAAAGACACAACACTACAAAAATGATTCAACAATGCAAAACAAGCAAACCAAAAAAAGACCAAGAGTTAACAAGAAAAATAAAATAATGTGAAAAACATAAAAAGGTTAAAATGATGTAAAAGATACTAAGATGAAAATGATGTAAAACACTTGAGAGAATCGAACGCTGGTGTATCGAAACAAAAATAAGCTTACACAGAGCTAAGAAGACAACACAAAAAAGACAAGATAAAAACAACCAAAAAGACATAAAAAAGTGACATAAAGACACTTATTGAGACTGTTTTGACAGTAGAAAAGCCAGTCAAATTCTAGATGAGTGGTAGTTCATGTGGTAAATTCCTCTTTTCAGACTCCAGCTATAGAAGTTTAGACACCACTATTCTAATCATTTCTCTTCAATCTTCTATGTGAATTCAGTGTTTGCTACATCACAACTTATTTGGAAATGACATTCCATTTCCCATTAAGCACATTAACCAGGATTTTTCTTCTCTTTTCGGACTCTTTCTGCGGAATTCGTAAAACTAACCAGTTAACCAGTCAGTCAGTAAAAACAATAAAGACGGTAGTGCAGGGTTAGTGCGTAGATTTCCCTCTAACTCCCCTGTTTCTGCTGTAGCTTTTTCTCCTTAGTGTCGTTCCTCTGGGTCCTTTATCTTTTGTTCTCTGTTCGATCGCCCATCTGTCTCTCAGTTCATCTCTTTCTTCATCACAGTCGTCTTCCTCTTTGCCTGCCTTCTATAACTTCTGACATCCCTCCACCGTTTCCTTTGCCTTTACCGTCACTTCTCTTTTTATGCTACGTAGTCTGTCTTTAGCTCAGTGTAAATTCACACGCCAGTCTTCTTTATCCTTTTAAACACTCTACTTTCTTGCTTTTCCCCCATCCGCTTTTCACATGGGAATAGACACGTGAACCTCCTATCCCAGAAGCTAATGCATAAAAACATGCCCAGAGTGTATCCCATTCACACGCTTTAAGTTCCCTCTAAGTGTAATACCTTTTCCCACTCTCCCTCACCAGCCTATTTGACCTTTTCTTGTAATGTTTATGACACAATTCAGTGGCCGTCGTCTTTGGGCACACAGAGGAGCTTCTCTAGGGGTTTGGCTGTATATAAAAAGGTGACAGGTCTGCTCAAGAAAGTGACAAAGGGGCAGGATGTGTGAAATAATCAGTGATCCATACTTTACAGGGACCTGTTAAAAACCCATACTTAACAGTGTGTTGCCTTGGAAAACCCACTGCTCCACTCAATGAGCAGTTTTCCACTGTGTTTTTAATGAAGTGCACCTTATGTGGCCTTAGTGCTGCTAGTAAATGCAACACTTTACAGCTCCTGCTAGAAAAAGGGACATACAGGATGTTGCTTGTTGATGTGTCCATTCGTAAAGGTTTTTAATTTGGTTGAACCGCACAGTCTGTGAAGATCCTTGTATCGAAAAGTTAGTTTTTGTTATTTATGATCAACAAGTGTCTTAAATTGTCTCAGGTGGCATTAAATTCAGTTTTATTTCCCATAACAGTGGCCATTTCTGTTTGGCTGTATGAATTATAATTAACATTCACCAAGTGCCAATTTTTTTTTTTTTTTTTGAATTTATGTTTCAGAATAAATTCCTCAGTAGCAGTAATAGTTATGACTCTACTGGTTGGTGTCACAGACAGATGAATACTTCTCTTTTTCTGCTGCATTTTTAAGTTAACACCCACATCCAGGGACAGGGACTTCATGGTGCATTCAGGTGCACCACATACACTCATGGACAGTATATACTGTATGTATACTGAAATGTGTGTGAAGGTTAAAGGGGAAACTTTATATTTTTTCCCCTTTGTTTAAAACAACAATAAGCAATTGAAATGCATTAACTGCTTTTTTAATTTCTAATTCAAACAGACTGTTTAGTGAGTCTTCACTAAACACTTCCCGTCACTTAGTTTTTCCAGGTTATTTTTCAACAGTTTTTTTTTTTCCTTAGACACCTTAAAAATATCATGTAAATGGGATTACAGTTTTATGTCCTATACAGTGTGTGATTATGGAGTGAATGAAATATGGATTCAGCAAGTGTTTTGAGTGCCTAGAAATGAAAAGCGTAATATAAATCCAATCTACTACTATTATTATTATTATTGTCAGTAGTAGTAGTAGTAGTAATATTAAATTTCTACTTAAAAAGGTCAAATGTCAAGTCAAAACTGTAAAACATAAGTTAGCTGCTCAGTGACAATTGACATGATACACAAGCTGATATGCCTCTAATAATTTGGATCTATTTTTAGTTATTATGAGTTATTCTCAGTAGCTGTATGTTTTAACATAGACACCAACGTAAAGCCAATTTTCCACTCCTGGCTTTCTAAAAATAGCCCGTCAGTGGCAGAGCTTTAAATCCAACCAGGCTAATTAAAGCCATGACATTTTGTTTTCACTGTATAAGTCAAGGTTTAGTGCCAGAGTAGAGCTGCAGAATCAGCACCTCCTGATTGCAGATTTGCTCTCTGACCGAGGTGTGGGTTCACTCCATTGATCTTTGTATTTTTGCCGCCCACCTCCATTGATTTGTGGCATTTTTATTACCCCCACTTAAAATTATCGTCCCTAGTCCCAGCTAATGTCCGGTTAGTGTCACTAGCTCAGTATTTTTATTGTTTGTGTCATGAAACACCCTCTGTGGCTGCACTAGGTTGGTGTTTTGGCTTGGAAATGTGTCTTGCTGGGTTTTGAAAGTTACTCTTCTGTATCAAGTTCCACTGTCAAGTCAGTAATAGGAAAAATCTGACCTCTTGGTTCATTCATTAGTGTGGTGTAAGACTCAGAAATAGACATTGGCATTCATTAATTAAGATTTTTTTCCTCTTTTGCTCACCAGTAGCTGTACAAGAAATGATCTGTAGGAAACGTCTCTCTCTGTGCTTGAGATCATCTTAAAATGATTTTTTTTATTTCATCTTTTACTGACAAGTCCACATGAATAGAAGAAAAATACCCCCTTCTCACACAACTGCACACGTAGAATTTACAGGGCTTCATGGTCACTGAATATGAGAATATTGATATGTCACAGATGGATGAACATAAAACAGCAGGTTCAATGTTTGTTCACTTTGAAACACCCGGGATAACTTTTTTCTCCGGCTCACCTTTCTCTTGGAGCAGAATTTAAAAAATTCACAGACTGAAATGGAGACAAATAGTTTGAAACCTTATTGGCAGTTTTGAATTATTTATCCAGCCCGGTCTTGGTGTCCTGCATAGTAACTCAGCCGAATATTTCACCTTCGCTGTTATCATCCAGGTCGTTTTAAATCAGAAACTTTCCTCGAAAGACATTGAGTGGCACAGTGTAAAAAAGGAGTTCCAGGGAAGGAAGAAAGCCTTGTCGCTGGGATTTTTTCCTCCAAAAAACTAAAATAATAATAAGTTGTGATTAACAAAGTTTTGTCATTTTGAGAGAACATATCTAACTTGGTCTCATATTTAGACACATTTAACCAGTGATATGCAAAAACTATGGTTTGTATAATATCCCAGCAGAGCAACGCGATTGTTTCCCTTATTTTAAGAGGTTTTTTTTTCATAGCTTTACAGGTCCCATATCCTAACATTTATATCTATGCCATTTCTATGTGTTTATTTATGACTTCTGTAATGGTTTTGACAAAACAAAAAGTGTAGATTTCATTTTACTTTCACTCTGAGTCTCTGCCATAAAGAGCTCATGTCGCCAGTGTCAGACAAACACCACTGCCCACTTTTCAGTAGGTTGGGATCACATTTTGACATAACGCTGCTGTAAACAAAGAATTATGAAGTACATGTACAGCTACATCCACATTTTAAACTCCTCATCCAGCTCTGCACTGACCCGCCCATTAGCATTAGCATTAGCCTGCTGACTGCAGACAAACATGAGTGAGAAATAAAACAAACCCAACCAAATTGTAACAGATGTGCAAGTATAACTTTTATTGAAAGAAACATCAAGTATTCGTTTTGCTTTTCTTTGAATCATTTGTTGTGTTACTTAAAAACAACTTGAACAATACAAATAAGCTCAACCAGACTTTACCAAATAAAAATATAAATTGTCATTAACTTGTCAAATTACACCAGTAAAGTTTTTTACAGAACAATAAACCAATTTTTGGTAACAAAGATGAATATTTTAACAAGATGAGCCCATTTTACATTCATGCAAGAGAAATTTTGCATGTTTTTCTGTACTCTCCAGTGAAATACCTGTCCATCCCTCAAACTTACAGTCTTTATCTAGTCAAGTGACAGATCACCATTGTTGTACGTCCCTAAAATGAGTCCGGGCTGCTCTGACACCAAAATATTAGTTCCGCCTGCTACGTGTTCTGTCTGAGAAGAAAAAAAAACAAAAAAAAACAAACGCCATCTAGTCTGGGCAGTTGTTGAATTGGACTCGTCAGCATCATTTTAAGCTAAAGCAGTCGTCTTTTAACTCTGAACTCCCGTCAAAAGGTGCAAATCCACGTCGTTTGTACTTGTATCCTCAGCTCTGTCCCTTCAGTTTATCTTTGGTACTTAGTGCGTGAGCAATGAGCCTGTGTTTCTTAACTGGGTGGTCTGATTGATCACCTCAGCCGGCCTATAAATCAGTACCTTGCACCATTCAACCCATTAGTCACATTCGCCAACAAAGACAACCAGACAATTAAAGAAACATGGGTAGGCTTTAAAAAATATGCTCCTTTAATCGCCGAAGCAGTTTATTAGGGCAAGCTCAACTTAAGCCTCCATTAACCCGCAGATATAAAAGGCAAGAAGGGAGATGGAAGGAAGGGCTTTCGTTTGTCTAGAGGGGAGACTTTACATCTATTATTTGCATTTACTCTGGGATTTCACTTGTTGTTGCCTTGAATACTATATATTCTGCTTTGTTTAATCTGCGGCCAATAAATACCAAGACAGGAAGGGCTTGTTGATCTTCTGCTCTTTCACAGGATTAACCTGCAAAACCGTCTTCATCCAATGTGTCTCGGTTATTTCATTACAGTTGTGATTGGCATCGATTAATCACTGGATATTTTTCAAGCAGTCATTCTAAAATCTTTGGTTCTAAATTGTAAATATTAGGTGATTTTCTAGTAGTGGCTTACTGATCTGATTGTCACTTTGGTTTTAGATAACCACTTGTCTTAAAAAACAAAACACAATTTTTTGACAATTTACTAAAGAAATATCAAATCAGCTGTCACAATAATTGAAATTATAATGAACAATTTATTAGAAGCAATACTATTACTTTGACACTGTACTTCCATTTCTTGTATTTCATTTAAGTCTATATCTATTTTTTACTGGTGCCTTTTTTTCAGTATTTGTTTTGATTCCACATTTATTATATCATTTAATTTCTTCCCCCAAAGTGGTACTGTTATCACCGGTTTGTTCAAAAACTTAAAACTACTCCACAGATTTTCATTCATCTTGGCTTAAGGGCAGGGTATGAACCCAAGATGAACATACTGCATTATTTTAGAGGCGATCCACATCTATAAAAGTATGAGTCAGCATCTGTCTGGAGAAGTACCTTATTTTTCCCTATTTCATTACACTATGCAAAAGGGTATTCTGTTTGAGTGTCTGAAACTATAACTCATCAATGATATGTCTGTTGATTGAGGTAATTAGTCTGTTTTTCTGCATCCATGTGGAGAACTAATGAAATCCAAAAACACACAGTTTGCCTGTAGAGCAGTGATTACAGATGTGTTTGATAGTCTACATGCAGGGTTCACATCCCCTGTGTTTTTCATCTATGCATGTTTCTGAATGTGTTTAATAGTTTTTTATGTCTCTGCATGTGACAGCTATGGCCAGAGGTGGGGCATTTTAATTGTAAAGAATGCCTAGACCTATGTTATTTCAGGTGTTCCTCAGATATAACAACAATGGGGTGATAGGAGGCATTTTTTTCTTTTTTTTACTTTTTACTTTGTTTTTAGCTGCTTTTATTTGTATGTTTATAGTAGTTTTCATATATGATGTACAGATTGAATGGCACTTTTGAATGTCATTGTACTTGTTACAATGACAATGAAGATATTCTATTCTATTCTATTCTATTCTATTCTGGATGAGGGAATTTCCCTAAATTAGGCACAACATTCCATTAAGGGTGAACTGATATCTAAAATCCTGCTAATCTGTTGATATCATGATTCTTCTCAAAAAAAAAAGAAAAAAACACATTGTCAAAATATGGCCTTATTAAATGAATACTTTGACATCTAAGTCAAGACAGTAAATACCAAACTAAATATACCTGTATTGCTGTGCATCACACCATTGAAAGTAAATGATCAATTAAACTGTGGACTCTAAAACTACACTGTTAACCTCGGTCAACTTTAACTTTTTGAGACATTGTTTTGCTTCAAACTCATTTCCAGTTGCAGAATATTCAACTCAGCAACCATATTAACACTGATAAAGCACAAACAGCACAAAAGACACTGATGGAACTCACCTTGTCTTGTTGTTTTGACTGTACACGTGTTAATTTCAGATGTAAAGTTTGCCATTTTAACATGGAAGTCAATGGAGATTGCCTCATTTTGAGATCCAGCCCACAGTGGACGTTCATGTGACTGCAGACTTTAACACTTCTGCATTGGCTTCAGTTCTTCAGTCCAGGAGGCCGCTGCCTGACTATAATTTTATCCACGAAATTGAGTTTCGGATATATAATGGTCTTTCATCCCTGGGTTTATATGCAGCCCCTGAAAACATAAGTACTCAAAAACAGCATAATATCTGTAATTGACACAAACTCCAGCAAACATCCATGTTTATTTCTGTACTACAGGGTAACACATTAATGTAACAGAACACTGTCTGCGTCGAAGTCTGTTCCCTATGTGTATGATCGCTTTCATCAGTCATTACCAGGAAAAAAAGAAAAAAAAACGCCTACTTGGAGGGTTAAAATTAACTCTTTGAAAATGCAGCATCACCTCCCCTGCCTTGATCTAAATCACAAATTGTCCGTCGTGTGATCTGCATGAGAAAAGCAGGCTTGGGCCTGCTCAGACCGGGCCTGTGGCTCTGATGAAAGCACCGCCACCTTTGATGTTATGACAAGGACTGATGAGTACTTCACACTGTGTCTTCTCTTGATCTCATACATTCAGTGCGTCTGCGTGGCACTGTATATTTAGAAAGTAATTGTAAGCTCATGCATAAAGTATCAACACACCTACACCTGAAGAAATCATTACCTGCACTTTGCACAGGCAGCAGAGTCACACTGTACAACACAATTGATTATCACACTTTGGAGGCTAACGTTTGTGCGTTACATTAAATATTCTTTACTGTATTAACATCATTTGGAACTTGTGCAAACAGAAACACTGTACAATGCTTTTTTTTTTTTTCACTGCAGTCACTTTGAGTCTCTTTCCATCCACAGCACCCGTCAGTGTCACCTGCTGCTCGACATCTTCAACCCAACAGAGCATGAGCTCACAGTCAGCGCCAAGAACAACCAGGACCTGGTTCTGCACGCCAGCGAGTGCCAGAGGTCAGTTTTCTTTGTCTGTACATTCAGCTCTATGAAAATCTTGTATTATTACCAAAAATGAGAAGAATTCTTTGTCTGTCTAAGGCGATGCTCAGGGACAGTTTCAATTAGGGGTGTCAAACATATGGCCCGCGGGTCAAAACCGGCCCGCCAAAGGGTCCATCGGACGAATTTGTGAAATGCAAAAATTACACTGAAGATATTAACAATCAGTGGTGTCAAAATAATTGTAGTTCAGATTCCACATTCAGCCCAATTCAATCTGAAATGAGTCGGACCAGTAAAATACTATCATAATAACCTACAAATAATGACAACTACAAACTTTTCTCCTTGTTTCAGCATAAAAAAGTACAAGGTTTACATTTACAAACTATCCTTTAACAAAATATGTGAATAACCAGAACAAATATGAACAACCTGAAATGTCATTAGAGAAGTCAATGGAATTTTACCAATGTTCTGCCTGTTAAATGCCATTAAATGTTTTGTGCCTTTGTAAATTGTAACACACATGTTTAAATGATAAACTGAGGCATAATATTGTTAAAATTGCACTTATTATACTTAAGAAATTGCAGATTGTTTATAGTTGTTCATTTTAGTCACATTTTTTATTTAATTATAATGTATTTTTACTTTTTCCATTCTAAAACAAAAAGAAAAGTTTGTAGTTGACCATGTTATAGGTTTTTATGTCATTATTTTACTGATCTGGCTTACTTGAGGCCATACTGAGCTGTATGTGGCCCCAGAACTAAAATGAGTTTTAACAGCCTGGTTTAGATATTATAGTAACAGAAACTGTTGGTAGTTTGTGTTATAACACACTTACCCTTTGATTAGGACACTTTCCTGCCTGAAGCAAGTCTTAAATTAATATATTTGATGTTTTATTTTGCAGTCAGCTATCAAAATGTTCCAGAGGCGCAGCTGTTACCATCAGAATGTGATAGTCTTTATGTGTGATTCATATGTTTTGTGGTCTGAGAGGTGTTGAGTACTACGGTCAATGAGTCTGTATTGCGTAATGGATCAAAATAGACCCAGTACACTTATGATTCATTGTTTATCTGAACCTATGGAAGTCTGGGTCCAACAGCAATCAACATGCAGCTCTGTTCAGTAGTTATTTTTGTCCCATCTCATCCCATGCTATACCATCTAATCCTGCACCATACCACAGATGTAGCTTTCACTTAAGGGACATCTTGTGCTGACAGTGTGTGTAAGGAGATGTTGAATCTATAGACTGTGTATAATTAGTGGACAGAAGAACCATGATGTCACCCGTTTGTTTCCAAAGAAGCTATTTTGAAGCTAGTAAATTGCCATATCCTCCTGAGGCCCAGGAAAGTAAAAGTTTTTTTTAAATTCTTTTTTTGCATTAAATTACAATTATAAATAAAGCTGTGGTACTCTTGTCGCCTACAGAGTGCAAAAATGCATTGATGGGTCTCAAGAGGATATTGTCATTTTGGAGCAGGAAGTGACCATATTTGGACTAAGAGGTCAAACTTGCAAAAGTGCAAGGGGTGAAGGGTGAGCTAACTGCTAGCACGCTAACAAGTTAAAACCAGAAACGTCATCAAGCATTGTGTAACGGAGTAATTCAACTCCTCTGTTAGTGGAACATATTAACCACCAATGCAGCAGGAAAAAGAGCGTTTTATGAAATAAAAAGAAACTCAGAAAGTTTGACTCAGCAGGTGAGCGAGCTGTCGTATTGACACGTCAATCAAGGCCTGACTTTGCAGACATCAAAACCTTATATTCAACCTGAGATCAGAGTAACGCAAGACAAATGTAAAGACAGAACACCAGATCACGTACTAGAGGTTCCAAATAAAATGAATGAAACCAGAGTAACTCCTGGAAAAAATATGGACTTAGTATTTATTGAGGGAAGTCCAATCTTTGGTCTTTTTTGGGGCTAACACTAGTCAATTTTATTACCTTTAAGACACTATATAACAAGTGTCAATGTTGCTGAACACAAACGGTCACAGAATGGCCCTGTTGTTCTGTACAGACCTCTTTCAGATGAATTTCCCTACATTCATGTCAAGTTTATATCAGCTTGTCACATCAACACTGATCCACTACATGTACAGAGTGGGTAAAATACACCTGTACAACCCCTCAGTATATGCTGCTGATTACTGAATAGCTAAATGTACAGAATACAGAACAGAAAATAGGTCAAGAATCTATTGTTTCTTTTTCCTGTTGCTTCAGGGACGCTGCTGGTTCACCCTAAAGGAATTCATTAGCTTGGCTTTCATGAGAGTCTGAATTAGGAATGGGCATTTCATTTCATCACAATCACTTTCATCAGATGACATTATGGTTATAGAATAAAGATTGTTTTTTTCTCTAAGGCGTAGAAGTGGCTGCTGGTCTTTATGTGCTATGAGTAAATTATTATTTGCTGTGTGTCAACAGATCGGCCAGTGACCCCGGTCCTGGATGACGTTTGCAGAATATATGTAGACGATCAGAGCCGCTGGGATTGGTTCCATTGCGTCTGAAAGGCTTCTGCTGAAAACAAGGCTAAATGTATTATTTAAGACGGGACGCATAAACTAATTGATTTTTTAATAATTCAAAGACTATTTGGAACAGTCGTGGCGTGTCCTTTGTCTGAATGACGTTTCACAGGGGTTTTCCTCCTAATCAAGTACACAGGAGCTTAAAATTAGGCTAAAAATGCACTTCCTGTTCCTGACTTCCCTGTGGACGCAGACATACCTGCACATACATCATCGCACTGTCTTTGACTGTTTCTGTTGATTACTTCATCCTGTCTCCTGCTCTCCGTCTCTCTCGTTTCACTAGAAAGTGGCAAATTATAATTCCTGTCATCGCTGTCTCTCCAATGCATCCGTTGCCGTGAGTGGATGTATACTGCTGGTGACTCATAGGCCTTTCTCCACAGGGGAGGAATGTTATTATACAAGGGGAATTAGGGGGTAGAAGAGGATCTTTTCAGACAGAGCCAAACAGCTCATCACTCATGGCTCACTCCGAATAATCTTTTTTTCTGCAGAAATTAGGTGTTAAAATCAACAAGCTTACCAGCGTTTGTGACTGACTGTCCAAAGCACAGATAACACCTCAAAACTGATGAATTGCATTTAAAATATACACATTTGCCTGTGTGTTTTGAAGTATTTTCAGGGATTTCTTTAAGCTAAAGTGGGAATCCAACGAAAGCTTCCCTCTGTGGCCCTTTAAGATATGACGTGTTACTTACAACCTGTGTTATAAAAACAATTACACCATAAATATCTGTCACTTTTAGGAGTTCCTCTCGTGACCCCTTATTCTCTTAATGTTCTACTTGACATTATGATATCAACACATACTGGTATAGGCACTACCTAAGTAGGAATAAATGTCTTTAATAAACATTGTCTTTCAATGATTAATTAATAACAGAAGTTTTAAATGAGATTGCAACATGTTATATTGTATATTATATTATATTACATATTTATTTCTCATTTCTACTCCTATTCTGTTCTAATTCAGTGTATTAAGCCTCTGGTATCACTTTAATTTAAGAGTCAATAAGGACATACATATCTACTGAAAAAAAAATGCTATAAAAATATTGCAGATTAATATGTTTCCCAACTTTTTTGGGTTCAATCTTTCAATGAACGTCTGTATGGATCAGAGATAACATTGAATCGTTTTCATCATTTTAACCCTTTACATGCCAGATTACATGATATCTATGCT
>JAPQRQ010000003.1:20403584-20420893 GCA_037367365.1 Apogon talboti | reverse complement strand
TTGCCCAAGGACACAACAGCTCATGACTCAGACAGAGCGGGATTCGAACCGCCAGCCCTTCAGTTATTGGACGACCCACTCTACCATCTGAGCCACGGCCGCCCCCGTGCTATTATTATTGCTATTGAAATAGACATGGTGTACAGTATATTTGTTGCTACGCATTGCAAAACACAGGGGGTAAAGCAAGGGTAGATTGTGTAGTTAATCCATCGCATCGCAGAATCAAAATTAGACTTAATAACAGTATATACAGCAGACACTGTCTTCAACACTGTATTGAAAAAAAACTTTAATAAAATATGCGGGCATTCTTGGGCCTATTTGTGCACCTCATTTTGTATATACTGTATTTTCATGTGTGAATATGCATCTTTATGCTGATGATACTCTCTTGTAGTGCACAGTATAACTTATGCTAGCCACCAAACTACTGCATATGTTAACATAGAATTAACACGTAACATATGTAAGCATCTCCTCTAATGTTACTTGCAGCTTGTGTATTAGAATCAAATTACACTGTCATAAGTGAATAAAACTTTAAGTCGTTAACATGCCTACAAACCTGAGTCACAGTATATTTTGCAATTATTTATTTATTTTTTTATTGAAAGACCCACATTGGCAGAAATTACACACTGCATATTTCATATGGGCTCTAATGTTATGTTGCAAATGGTTGTTTTATCTATTATAACAAAGTCTACTTTTAGTCATTGTACACCTGTAACTTGGAACAGGAATTATTTTACACCGTCCTTAAGGTGTTTTCAATTTCTACTTCTGTTATGCTACTTCAAGCTATTCCTCTACTTGACTAGTGATCATGATTATCCTTAAGGTGCAATTATTTTATCTTAAGCTAACAACATTGTATGTGTGTGATTTAATGTGTTTTGGGTTTTATTTAACCAAAACAGCAGTTGAATTAATCAATGAGTGAATGTGCAAGTCCATGCTCCTTTTACCTAATTCAAGGACAAAAACAGTAATAGTAGTAATAATAATGTGACCACACAATTACAGGAGACACTGGTTTTCTCCAAAACAAATGAGTACAGAAAAGGAAAGAAAAGTCAGGACTCTGTTAGTTCCTTGTCATTCAAAGATCACACACATAAAATATGATTTATTTCATCTTTCTGGATTATGCTTCATTATGTAAGATGTTCTGAGCTTTAACATTTTTGACTGAATAATAATTTAATCCTCAAAGACCCATAACTATATTTCTGGCAACTTGAAAATGATTTTCCTCCACATTTAACTTCTGCTAAGGGATTTCTCACCATTCATTAGAATATTATCACTGTAATTAGCATTTTTTTGTGAAAATCAGCTATTTTTCTAGAATTAATTTACTCATGATGTGGATTTTCAGAGCAAATTCAAAGGTTTATTATATCAAAACAGAGAAAACTGAAGATGATGCAGCTTTTTTCTGATCTGAATGATAAACCAAGCTACATACACCATCATTTGTCCAACTACATAGGTCTTATCTGGATTTGAGGGCTGGGGTGGGATGGGGTGAGCATGGGAAAGGAATGGAAACCTTGATTATTATAACTAAAATATTGCAGAACTTCTATACTGGCAGTTCTATGCATTGTATATGCTCAATGCTGCAATGTATGCTGCAAACAAAATGTATATAATTAATAGAAAACCCAATAAAAATTGTTAAAACAAAAACTACACAGGTTTTATTGGTGAATCAACGTTGAAGAACATGACGGTGTTTCCATGTTCACTCCTAGCTGCTGAATGTCTAAATGGATCATATCTGATGGTGCTGAAAAACTGAGAAACTGGATTTTACCTGAATTGTTTCACTGTATTGATAGGATTAGTGGCTCAAAACGTATTAAACATTTTAGATCCTGTAGAGGCTTTGAGGTTAATTTCAGAGTCTCTGTAGCACAACTCTGCATTTTCTCCCTCTTACTGTCAAGCTCATCATAAGTCATCAACAATGCAAATGAATGCAGGCTAGAAAATACCGGAAGAGAACCAATAAACTGTTTCTGCACCTGATAAATATGGCACAAAGCCCTGCTGACAGATGCTGAGTGGAGTAGACCCCCTCAATATCTGTGCATGAACATGAATACAATTATTTCTGCAGATCCAGGCTTCTTCTGTGTATTTGCAGGATTTTTCTGAAATCTGATTGAACAATTAGCTTTTTTTTAACAGACAGAAGTTTGGCTGAAAACACACCATCCATCCATCTGTCCATCCACTTCACCTTTCTTTGCTGAAGACATAGAGGTTTTTATCAGCTGGGGGTTTAGAGGGAGGCAGGGAGCTAAAATGAACTGGAAATTAGACCTAGAGATGTTCAATGGTGGCCCCAGCCCAGCACACAGGTTGTTATTAAAAGCCTTGTAATAGCCTAGATTAGTCTCCAGATACGTCCTAATCCTTGAAAGACCAAGCGATCAAATCAATGAGAAAGACAGTGGGAGTGCTGCTAGTAGAGCTGGGTCTGTTAATGCTCTCCTGCCTTAGAAAAACACTCTTTTAGGAGTGCTTTAGGGTTAGCACCAGCCCATTGTCGCTGCAATTATGACCGCTTTTACCCTTTTATCACCGTCTTCTGTCCAGTAATTGACGTTTTAGACCTTGGTCCTAGGTCTTGATTCCCAACACTAGAATACCACTTTTCCACATAAAGAGAATGGGTGCTGTTCTGGTTTATGCACCTAATTTTAAAGAGCATTTTGAGAAAAATAAAAGAGTATGGCACCTGAAAAAATGGCAAACAAGGTAATGACTTTCAGTGAATTAGCCACATACGTTAGATAGATTGATAATTTCTCCAATTTCAGTTCAGGAAGTGAATCATAAATACACAACGCAATATAAGCAAGAGATATCAACCATTTATCATACGTCATAGAGTGAGAGAAACCTGATGAAAAAAAATTTACTTTTACACGTCTTTTTTTTTTTTAGAATGACCATGCCTGTAAAATTTTACTGTGCTTCATAATGCATTGTTGTCACTAGCTGTGCATTATTATATCTACACAAATCGATAAGCTGTTGTGTTATGCATGTCCTGGCAGATGATCAGCCTTATTGGCAGACATTAAAGTTTATTGCATTTAAGAATCAATATATAGAAACTGAATTTTTTTGTATTGGTGTTGTTTGACCTTTGGGATTTGGTTCTAATTTGGAGTTTCCAAATGTGCCAAATGTACTGGCTTATATTTTATATAAATTGCATGAACTTTATCCTAGAAAAGCTGTGTTAGCAGAATTAACTCTTCTGATATTTTTATTTGCTTTATCCATATACTTTAACCCAGTGGTTTGTGTAGAAAACTGACATTGTAGGGATCTAAAGTCTAAAAGTGTCAGATAAAACACATTGAATATGCTATTGGCACTAAACAGGGTTTAGTCTTTGCTACTCTTCTCAGTTTCTTTCAGACGTGGAGCTACAGTAGATCTGTCAGAGGGGATTATAAACTAGTAGCTAATACAACCTATTTTTGTTGCATAATTTGGTTATAAGTGACGGAATTCTTCATATTATACATCAGGTGAGTGGCTTAGTAAATCCTACTGTTCTTTTTCCATCTAAAACATTTAGTTTTTATTCCTTTTCCTGTTTTTTCCCTTTAATTTGATGTGGCTGCCTGCTTCTCTGTGAAAGCTCCGTAATTACCTGTCCAAATATCAGAACCAGTCCCAGGTTTTGCTAGACAGTGCCTTTCCAGTTAGGGACCAGTTGCATTGTTGTAACACCATATTTTTAGCCACGGTGTGTAATGTGTGCTTTTGAAGATGACTGAATGAAAAGCAGTGCCAATTTGAAGATGAGACTTCAGTCAGTGACATAAGCCCACTGCCACTAATCTTCAAAGCAGGATATATTTGAGTATGGCAGCACAAGCAGGAGCTCTTCTTTTGTCCTTGTTTTGAAGTCTTAATTATTATTTAATTTGTGTTCTGCTTTGTTGCAAAGGCTGTGAAATGATAATTGCATTGCCTTTCCTCCTCCACCTCACTTTGATGCATGTGTCTGTGGACTCATCAAGAGATTTTTTTTTGTATTGTAATTTCATTTATTATTTAGAATGGTGTGTGGACAACAGGTGAGGCAGCAGATCACCTGTAATAGCATCTACGAGACATAAAGGAACATTAAGACCCAATAGGTTCATAAGACAAAGAGCAATGCCCATTACACTGTATAACCCAAAAATCATTCATCGTTAAAAGCTATTATGTAACTTCTTAGGTCAATACGTTTTTCATATAATTGACACAAGGTGAATGATTATAGCTGCAGAGAGAAAACACAGTTCATTCAGTCCAACAGAAAAATAAGTAAACACCTGCCGTCATCTGATACGCTTTTTTCTATTTATAAGGAGCCGAACCGAGTCTTTGGTCACATTCTTTGTAATATTATTAGTGCTTGTTTACCAGTATGAATGTTAAAAATGTTCTAGATTGTGTTCATGATGGACTTAAGAAAGTGGACTTAAAAGTGGTGTTGTATATAAATTGTTAAAACCTGGAGGGAAAACTGGTTCAATGATTTCAGTGCAGATTTTGGAGCAATTTCAAGATTACCACGAATACAACGGTTAAAATCCCTTAAAAGGAATGATCAGCTCTCACAGTTTCATCTCCTTCTGTATGTTATTTCTCCAGGAACAAAAGACAGTGGATTTCAAAACACTTGCCAAATCCTGTTCTAACTCTTCGAGCCAACATTTAGAATCAGTAGAATAATATGAGAGTGCAGACATATTGGTTTGGGTTTTTACACATGTATGTGCACAGATAGGAGAGAATCCAGCCAGGCTATCAAACTGAATAACATTACTGGAGCATACGTGTCCGAGTGCTATCAATATGTTCATTGAAATTTGAAAATTTGCATTGGACATTGTGGTTCCTGTCGAGATATTGATTTAACACTTGCTTAAATTCAGAGACACTGTGTTTAAGCCAGTGTTCTTAGAAAACAAGTGCACCTCCTGTGGAGATAGAAGTGCAGGTAATTTGCAGTTAGCCGCCCACGTCAAAGTCACATTGTCTCATTTTTCTGTAAGTAGGGGTAGATTGGTCTACTGACGACACAGAGGCTCAGACCTTTTCATTTTTGTTCACTTCTCAGTGTGAGGAAGATGACACCTGATAGTGCCTTTCTGATACCTACAGTATATGCTCAAAGTGAAGCCACTATGGCTTGCAGAAAGCTGGTTTCTTTAAAGATATATTTACAGATTACATAGGTCTTGAGGGGTGGTGTGGCAACGTTAGCATTTCCACCTCACACTTAGAAGGTTGCAGGTTTGATTCCTGATCGCCACACTGCATGGGTTTCCTCTGGGTCCTCCGGTTTATACAGCTTAATTCTCCAGTCGCAGCCCCTGACCACGGTGCTGATGAAAATCTGGAGTTGGTCCTTAACTCCAGTTGCTCCTAATGTGTGCTAATGCTAATGCCAATGCTAGGTACTGTGTGTATTAGGATGGGTAAAATGCACTTTATTACCCACAGGGATAATAAACAACATAAACTGTACAGATAACAGAGGTGATTTGTGGTCTGTCTAAAAACAGAGCTAAGCTAACAGAGCTATAATGTAAACTATCAGCTGATGCAGCACATACAGATTATTAGACAGTGTTATTTTGACCAACTGTTAAAATGACCAGCTATGAATTTTTGTTTGAAGACGAAAACTTATAATACATATGTGTGTGTGTGTGTGTGTGTAAATAATGACTTATACTTTATTCAGTGGGTGATACAGTCTGTGGATACAGTGTTGATTATATATAAACCATTTAAGCCCATTCATTCCTAAAAAATCTCTCAATCATGATTTGGATGACTGCAGGAATTTCCTTTTGGCCAGAAACAAATGACTTAATCTTGTATATTCATGTTGTTCTCTTGTGTCCTGTTGCAGGATGGCAATCCAGGTGGATAAGTTTGACTTTGAGAGCCTGCCACAGCCGGACCAGGAGACTGTACGCTTTGCTAACCCCAAACAACTGGAAGAGGAGCGACAGCATGCTCAAGGCTGCCAGATCAACAGCAAGCTGGGCATCTGCTGGAGTATCATATCCTTTTACTGAATACATGTGTAGCAGCGATTCACCAGGGAACTCACCAGGACTATGGAAGCATGGTTTACAGTCATCACTGAGTCGAAGCTCAGTAAACTCCGGTTTACCTCAGTAAAGCCTCCGTAAACCGATCATTTGCAATAGTTTTAAGCGGTCAAATAGTCGTGTTCGGTGTCGTGCATGTTGCCGAATTGTTGACAGAAGTTAGATGAGTGAAAGGGGACATCTGGATGTACATCTGGAAGTTCTCTGGCCAGCAGGGAAGTTGTTTGACTGTTCTGACAGATGGGAAAGCGTATGGTAAAGCACTCACTGCTCTGACACTGTGAAATGATGTCTTACTGTGTGTACGTGAGGGTGTCTGACTGCACCTCATACTTAAATGGTTTGGACGTTTTCCCATAGGTCCTGTTTCATTGGCACGCTGTGTGGTCCATCGGAGGTAATCTCTGACACTATCACTGTCAGCAGGCTGCAGTGTGTGCTCTGCTTCACCCAGGGGACAAGACCCTGGTGTGCCCATACCTTTAGACACTGATGTCTTATGGTCTTACAGAATGCTTTTTTCCACCAATGGGAGGTCAGCTGCCCAACTGGGCCTCTGTTTTTGTGGAAAATGGTAGCCTGTGTTTTGTGATGTTCCTGGTTCTTAATCCATGTCTGCAAGGTGCTATCCATGGAAATAAGAGGGGGATTAAATTCTGCCATTTACATTAGCAGTTACCCTTTTTGTCTTGTGGTGATGATGGGGTTTCTCTGTGTTTGTCTAAGAAAAGGAAAAGGGATTAGAGCGAATTCAGAACCATAAACAAATTCAAAAAACATGATTAAAACATTTCTGCAAAGGTGTCAAAGATCCAAAATCGTTTTATTATTTTAGAAAAAGCTTAAAGAAATAGTCTACCAGGCTCTGTATTCTAAACTTCCCCTTTACCTCTGAATAACTTACAAATTTGCCTCCCTGTGATGATGATACCCTATTCGTTTAGCAAGCACAAAATGCTTCTTTTAAACCTGTCTCCCGGAAATGACATTTGTGTGTAGCTGAAATGTAAAATGAAATACATTTTGGAGGAGACGGGATGTCAGCTGCTTTATTTTTTCTATCAAAGTAATAGGTAAATGTTATTAGGTACAGCTCAAAAGGAACATTACAGTGTGTGGTCGAGGATAGAAAAAGAAACTGGGGCTTGGTTGGTCGGCAAGGAGGTTAAAATGAGTTATACTACATAACATTAAAACAAATATTATTGATTGATTGATTATTATGTATTAAATAATTTTATTGATAAGATTTACCACCTTACTGTGCTGCTTTCTTGTCCATGAAATGGTTCTATACAGTATAATACTCAGTAGAATGTATTTGTAGTTGCAGTAAATCACCAAGCTCTTTTCTAAACACCACAAACTTCACATGTATAATTCCAGAATATATCAGGAGATTGTTTGTAAAGGAATCAAAAGAAGATCCAGAAACAAAAAGTAAAATACTTAGGACTCCTTGTAAACAAAAATCTGCTAAAACCTGAAACAATTGGACAGGATACATAACAGACCATTTGGCAGCTACCAGCACTCATGCTTGGAAAATCAAAAAGTGCTTGTCAGATTGTTGGTGAGCAAAGTGTATAATTAATGATTAATCCAATCGCCGAGTTGCTAAAGCTGCCATTATATTTTCCCTCTTTATGAAGGCGTAAACACATGTGCATTGTTTCATCTACAAGTAAACTGGCAGCATGTAGGCGGAAATAGAGAAAGAAAATGACATACAAGCGTATTCCCAGAAAGCACTCCCATTACTGAAACAAAAATCTGGCTGAAAACTAGAATTACCGCCCCGTGGCTGCATGCCTCCGCTAAACAGTCAAATTGCAGTTTACATCCAAGGCTTTCGGGAATCATGTAATATATGTAGTGTAGACTTTGAAGACATTTAATAAAAGGTAATATGTGTTAAAATCTCAGATGAAGGTTTTTAATATATGGACCGATTGGGATAGGGTTTAAAATGGTACTAATATGGTAATAGATGGTGTAGTTCATAATAAAGGTTAAAAAGGTTAACTTAATTTATTATACCCCTTGGGAAATTTGGTCTCTGCATTTTACCCATCCTAATATACACAGTAACTAGCATTAGCATTATCAATTAGCGTCAGCACACACATTAGAGGCAGTGAGCAGCCATTGAAAGCGTTCAGGGACCAACTCCTAATCATTATCAGTAGGGGCACTGACAAGAGAATATCAAGTAAGAATAAGTCAACAGTACCTTGGTAATTACTGGAGTCATAGCTTTATAATAGCTTTAGTATTAGACTGAAAGTTATGTAATTGGATAAAAATGGGCCAAAAACCTAAAATAATATATATATTTGGTAACTATGTGGTAACCTTGCAAGAAAGCACTTAATTGGACACAAAATAAGGAAAGAAAATAACTACATTGCGTCAACATTTAATAATTCGATAATAACATTTAATAACGTAAACAGTATTAATTATTGAGTCATGATACACTCAGTGACATAGTCATCTGACTCTGACTCTGAATGTCTCAGGCAGTGCATTTCGGGCAGTTTGTCCTAGTAGAGTTATGGTTGCGCATGCACAAATGGGCAGTTGATCCAGTAGTGACAGGCAGTAGAACCAACCGATAAAGATGAAAGATTCTACCGCTGCAACCACTGTTTCATTTTGTAAAACCTTAAAATCTTAAATGTGTGTGCCTATTACTGATAGGCCTATCAGTACACATTGCGGCAAAACCTTAACAGCGGAAACACTGATGAAACACACATGAAAATTCTTGTAAGTCTTTGAAAAAAATGGTAATTATCATTTTTTATGTATTTATTCAGAACCACATCCCTGGGTACACCTTTAGTCAAAGTTAAAGAGCAGAGTTAACACAGTACAAAAATGTAAAAAATACAAAATGTATAAAAACAAAGACAAACTATAGACATCCTCCCATATATTCCAAACACTGTATTTTGTATCACCATAGTACTGTCATGTCCATGCGGGGGGAGACCTCGGGGCCGACCCAGGACACACTGGAGGGATTTTGTCTCTCGGCTGGCCTGGGAACGCCTCAGGATTCCCCCGGAAGAGCTGGTGGAAGTGGCTGGGGAGAGGGGTGTCTGGGGTCCTCTGCTGAGGCTGCTGCCCCCGCAACCCAGACCCGGATAAGTGGAAGAAGATGGTACGGTACAGTAGTAAATCACATTATATGGGAATTAACTACTTATCACCAGTTTATTATCAATTCATTACTCCATTATAACCATGTTATAATTATAACAGAGTAATGTTATACATTAATGTAAAGCTTTGTCCAATTGAAATAGATATAAAGTGTGATGTTGTAGTAGAATATATTTTTTATTCCCAGCTCCATTCTTTCTATTGGAATAATATATTTAAGATATCACTACTTCAGTTCTGTGGAGTTATTCCTAATTTGTCACATGATGTCGTCAAATCCAGTGTTGTTGTTTTAATTTGTACTACTGGCACATATACTGTACATCCTCTTTGTACAGATAGTGACTCAGATGTCTGGAGTCATTGGAACAGCAGAATGTACTTTCTGCTTGAGGGTGGACTCCCTTTCACCAGAGGAGTAGAAGATTTGATTACAGTGCACGTCACACTCAGAAGCGCTCACTTGGCCTTAAGCAAAGTAACAGTCGCTTTAATTTGTAATTTATGAGTTCCTTACAATATTATTCTTGTTTTGTTGATGCCGTTCTGGTAGAGTGAGTCACTCACAGGGACAAGGCTGTGCAATAAACAGGCGTTGCTGGGGGGGTGGGGGTGTTATGTGTGACGTTCCCTTGAGGAGGTCATTGTTAAGTTCATGTATCAACCCTGAATATACAGTGTGGAAGTTCATTTATGTCTGAGCAGCAGCTTTAACCAGCAGAAAAAAATCCCCCCCGATGGTACATTGTTATCCTGCTCCTCCTTGTAAAACTGTCTTAGCCAACAGAATGTATGAAATTACAGCTTACCTAAGAAACAGCAGTGGAGCAGAAGCTACAGCACTTCACTAGACTATAGTGGGACCAGTACAACCTGGGAATATCTGCTGATGTAGAAATTAACCCTTTCATGTCGTTGATTTGATCAGCACATTTGCTGTGAAGGCTGACTTTTACTCATATTTACCGATATTATTGCTCAGAACTGATGTCAAGGCTCACTGTTAATGGTGTTTTATGTAGTATTGATATTCCAAAATCACAACAGTAGGGACAAGTCATGTCCCAAAACACACAACTACCACAACCACCAACAACTCAACACTATCTATCCACAGACTGTATCACTCACTGAATAAAGTACAAAGTTCATTTTTTACACCCATATTTCATGGTATCACTAAATCTTTGTCCTAAAACAAAAACTCAGATGAGTATTGTGTCAGTTAAAATAGGCCTGTGTCTTCAAATCTCCATATGCTGCGTCACCTGATTGTTTACATTATAGCTCTGTTAGCTTAGTTCCATTTTTAGACAAAATAGCTGCAGTAAAACCACAAATCACCACTATTTCTCTTCGAGTTTGTGTTGTCAATAGATGCACTAAAGATCTGTTTTTATTACCCAAACAAGGTCAGAACTGTCACAGTTGTATGTTCAGACTCTATGCAGTGAGGTCTGGTATCAGAATTACATTGTTTAATTCAAGGAAAGGTTTCCCCTTTGTAGATTAATCTTAGAGAGCAGTGGTACATACACATACATACAAATGCTGAATCCATTCAACATTTGAATGTATGTGTTTTGTTATTGTATGTGTTGTGTTGACAATATGTATAGGGCTTTGTGTGTTCTGTAAAGTTGTAATGACAGTTAATTCAATCTGTGCGATGGTTTGACAAGGAATGCATGAGGTGGTTGAAAAAAGACTCTAAAATGAAAGTAAGACTTGGATAGCACATTTCTCAATTAATCGTAAAGACCACAACAAGAAAATTCACTGGCAGTCATGACAATAACATCACTATGCACAAGGGGTTTATAATCAAACTTTTGGCTGGACTAAAATATTGACTGTAGCTGGAATAGATATTGGGCACAGTATGTTATAGGTGTATAGGGCCTGTCTCACACTCCCTCAACATCAGTGTTTTTCAATGAGGCGGTACTGCCCCCCTGGGGGCTATAAGCTCCCTCCTCACCTAACCCTGCTCTACATGGACTTCCCCCTCAAAGGTAAATAGACACTGGTTTAGTGATCTGTGTGCTACTCATTTCAGCCATTATTCCAAATGTGAGCTGTGTAAATGATCAGCGTTGTCCTTATCATCACACATTATCTGGGTAATTGCTCCCTGACAGTTCTATTTGTTTTGATGCAGCATTGATGCGTCACTAGCCCTCCCTGTCATTTGGTTAATGCTCTAATTATAGTCAGGATGCAGAACCACGCACCTTTGACATCCACATGGGTGCACAAACATTATATAATGCAGTCAATTTGTCATGGTTTTATGTTGTCACGATATTTGAAGGGTGTAATAGGAAATACAGTGCCATGTTATGCACCAATTACAATTAAAATGTCTTACATTGCATTGACATTATTTGTGAGTTAAATGTCAGTAAATTGATTCTGTTAAGTTATAATTGTGACTTAATGAATTGCAGGTTAACTGTTTCATGCATGTGTTACAAAAATAATTATCCTGTCTTCCACTCCAATGTAATGTAAAAAGACCCCAGGAAGAATAGCTGGTGTTGTGATGCTAAAGCTAATCGGGATCTAAATAAATAAACAAACAAACAGGCAAACTCCAGGCAGGAATCATTCTGAATAATTTTATTTGACATATGCTCAAACTACTTTAGGTAATAACTATGTAAATAAATGTTTAACCATTTCTGTTGCTAGCTCAATTTGAGCCCCTGTAAACTTACACTATGGTGTCCCCCAGGGTTCATTCCTGGCTCCCATTCTATTCTTCAAATACCATGTTCCTTCTCTGTGCCAGTTTTAATGTCAAAACTAGCCTTGGCTCTGAGAGACCATAACACATGATGCCAAAACAACAAAATCAAGAATTTGAAGGAGGTGAGAGCTCCAGCAAAATTAATAAAAGAGGGAGAAGCTTGAAAACCATTCAAGCAGTCAGGCATTGGATTCCCCCCTAAACCAAAATAAATAAAATAAATAAAAAATACATCTAAATAACCCAAAAAACAAACAAAACCAGAACAGCCACACTCTCCCAACTCCAACTGCAGTTTACCCCTGGAGTTATCCTCCCCCTTATCTCCCCTCAGATTAATAATAAAAACAAATAATGATGTCCAAGTTCACATTAGTTTTTGTTTAATCCTGTTCTTAAAAAAGTCAGACTGAAAAAAATTGGTGAATTAGCAAAGTATGTCAAGTCATGTCACTACTAAACTATGATAAATAATCTCATGATGATCATAATTGTTCGTCAGCCTCAGTTGTAATTCTGTGTTTTTATTGTTGTCAGTATGTTTGTCCATTGTATGTTTAATTATAGTAAACCAATTCCAATAGTCTTAGAACAAACCAACAGGTGTAATTTCAGGTTGCACATTCAAAAATAACTCTAAACGTATCCCTTTGATATTACAGAGAAGTTTTTTTTTTTGCACACATGCCAACATTTCCTCTAACAACAAAAGTTGCTTATTGACAGACCACGCCTTCAAAACAATATCTATGAACTTCTGTGACAAAAATAATGTTGATAACATTAAATAGCAGTACATGACTGTGGCACAGTTAAGTTTGGGTTAATTTCAGGGGAAATTATTGTGGTTAAGGGCAAAATAACAAAGTTTTGATATGATGAATATTAGAAAAAGAAACACAGCACTTAATTTCATTTTGAAGATGAACACTGTCCTGCCAAGGCAACAGAGTTTTTGTTTTTTGTTTTTTTTTTCATTATCCTCCACCTTCTGAGGGCTTTTCATAATTAACATTACCCGGGTGGCATTGTATTTTTTATTATACAGGCACTTATTCATACAACCACAAGAGGTTTCACCATGACAGTAATTAACAATATTGGTTTTAATCCCCTCAAAAAAGCTAACCCATTTAATTGTTTTTCTTGTAAGGTTGTAATAATATGTTCTTCCATTTTGTATGCATACAAATACATACATACAAGTACAGTAACTACAGTTATAATAAACTCGTAGATGTAGTGATACTGCCTTTGAGTGCTTGGACAATTATATCATGATAAAGTACTGCAGAATACAGTAAATTAACTGTCACTGCTTGAAAGGGTTAACTTTCACATTAGTAATCCTTGGCTATCATGTTTGTCTGCTACTCTGTATGCTAATATGACTTAGCTGCAGTTTTGTTGCTTAAAGTTGCTCTTTTGATGCTTGTGTATTTCAAGGAGGATGTATCCACACAATCAGTATATACCATGTAAGAAGCTCTCTTTAATGTCTTGCCTCCTTGGAGTGATCGCTTGCTCTTCTGCTAGAGGACTGTAAGCATTTCTGTGAATAATACTAAGGAATTAAATTGCTGTGTGCTGTGACACAAGCTGCAGACTTAAGGGAAAGCAGGAGTGTGTCCTTGCAGCCGGCTTTTGACAATCAACTTCAGTTTAATTTTGCATATAATAATCCTCAAAAAGTTATGGTTCCATTATGTTTCTGGATTTTCATCACAATATTGTCTCTGCAAAAGTATTTACAGCCACAGAAACCAAGTACACATGATGACTACAGGGACAATAAAGACCCATTAATGGTGTCACTGGTGCAGAGCTAATTATCCATTATTGCTTCGTAGAGAGGGACTTGTCAGTGCTAAAAGTCTCACAGTTTGTGTGTTAGAGTATAAATGTCAAATGAGTTTATCATTTCCCAGAGGTTAGCCGTGTACTTTGTAATATTCTCTTAAAATAGTTGAGGCGCTGCTCTTTAGTTTCATAACTGCACCAGACAGAGCAACTGAATAAATATGAATTGTTATGAACTAATATCTTTGCATGGGAAAAAGACAGCATTAAAGCAGGTGTTTGTAAAGGCTAAAATATGCTAATTAATTGTTTACTCAAAGGCGATCAGTGGGTGTATTAGTACTTCAAAGCTTGAGAAATGGTCAAATTTAAGTGTCTAAATAAATCTAGTAAAAGGAGCAGTTTAGCCATTTTTGTTGCTAGCTCAGATTCATCCCCTGCAAACTTACAGTGTGGTGTCCCCCAGGGTTCAGTCCTGGCTCCCAGTCTGTGTCATTTTAATTAATGTCAAGACTAGACTGGGCTCTGAGAGACCATAACAGATGATACCAAAACAGCAAAATCAAGAATTTGGAGGAGTTGAGAGAGGGAGAAGCATGAAAACCATCCAGCAGTGGGGCACTGGATTACAGCTTTTGGTTATTTAGCTATCTAAGCAACTAAAAATACAAACAAAACCCAAAACCAGACCTGTCAAAGACTCCCAACTCCCAAGTAATAAACTGATTACTTTCCATGGAAAAAGGACAGCATTGAAGCAGGTGTTTGTAACAGCTAAAATATGCTAATTCAGTGTTTACTCAAAGGCGATCTTGAGAAATGATCAAATTAAAGTAATAAATAAATAAATCTAGTAGTACTAAAAGGAGTTGAAGTGTCAGTGTCAATATAAACACTTAAAGGAGTCATCGTGATTTAGAAATGGTTGAAGTTCGATGCTAAAAAATGCTTAAGTGACTGCTGAAGTAGTGAAAGGTGAAAGGACTGCTTTCAGATTAAATATCAGAACATAGAAGATACAAAGTGCTTTAAAAATTGCGTAATAACACCAGTAAAAGATATTCGAGTAACAGCTAATTTTATAAGCAGAGTTGCAGGACGTCGTTCTGTTTTATAATCACTCTATGGTCCGTCGTTGTAGCAGATAAAACGCTGATGGCTTCTTGACTTTTTCTGTAGCCTTGCCAAACTCTGAATCAGATGGTGGTGACGTGTTTCACCGATATGCGTAATGCAGAGTATTTCATATTGATTAAGTCTCTCCAGGCTGTTGTCCTTAACTTGACCCACCCGTCTCTCCGTCGTCGAGGAGAAGCCAGCGTGGAGGGAGTCCTCAACCAGCTGGTCCTGGAGCACCTGCAGCTCGCTCCGCTGCAGTGGGGTGAGTCATTCTGAGGCAGCCTGAGTGTGTCTGCATGTGTTGCATTGTAATTTGTAATCACACAGTATACACCGTTGGAAATCTGTGAACTCTGTGGGAAGTTTTAACGAGGGATAATCGGGATACCAGATAAAAAGTGATGTTTTGAGAATAGAGTCATTATAGTATGTGAAAAAAGTCATATTATTACTAATCAAAATATTATGACGATAAAGTTGTGATGTATTGAGAAAAAGTCTGAATATTACACACATAGTCAAAGTATTTCAAGCAAAATGTTGTGACAAAGCTGATAAGAAAATAAATCAAAATTATCGGCAGAAGTAAACACAGCAGTCCAGCAGCTGCTGTTTTCATTTGGTAAAACCAGCTTTGTTACTTTGCTTCCTCATGTAATTCTGACTTTTTCCTTAAATATTGTTTCCCAAAAGTACTAAACTTTCTTCTCATTTTCTGATCATTTTCACATTTTTTTTCTTTTAACCCCTGAAGACCAATAGGTGTTTTCGTTGCAAGTGATTTTTCTGTCTACGTCTAAAATTTCATCACCATTTCTTATATTATTATCCTCTGCTTTTTGCATTTTTCAGTGAAAATCAGGTATTGTCCTATATTTTATTTACTGATCATGTAGATGTTCATGAAGTTCGGAGTAAAATCTAAGTTTATGTTAAAAAACAGAGAAACTGAAGAGAAAGTGATTTTTTGCCTTAAAACAAGTGTCTACAAACACTGTTAGTACCACTGGCAATTTTTATCTATTTTTTATTGTTTATTTTAAGAAAGCTTTTATCTCTTGTATTTTTGCTCCATGGATTGCGTCCAATTTTGTTGCATGATAGAGATTCTATTCTATTCTATTCTATTTACTGCCATTTGTCTTTAGTGGTTGACAGTATTGTCATTAGTTTATTAGTGAATTGATGTTACAAAACAGTGTTTCCACGTTCATTACTGGATCCTCTGAACGTCCCAATGGTTCATATCTGATGCTGCAGAAAAGCTCAAAACTGCATTTTATCTGAATCATTTCTATGTATTAATAGGGTTAGTTGTTCAGAAGTTATTTAACATTTTAGATCAGTAGATGCTTTTTAGTTGCCAGTGGGTGTTTCAGTCTTTGAAGGTTAAACTTACTGAAATACACATATTTCTTCAGTGCAGTGAATTCAGTAGATTTTGTTCAACATGTCATCTTCTCATTTAAAGTAGGCGTCCTGTTACTATGAACACATTTCCCTGCCAGTCACAGCTGTACAGGTGGATACATTGTCACCCCTTTACCTGCCAGTTAGTGCATAAACCTCCACAACTGGTCTCAAGCCATGTTTTTTATTTGCATTTATAATGGCCTACAGGCTATTTTGGAGAAGCGTAGACAGCAGCTTGGGAAGCGAGTGAATCACTAGGGACACGCAGAATTTGTAGGAGCGCTCTTCGGTCTCACCATCTGTGATCATCCTCTGAAATCACTTTTGATTTACTGCGGGTGTTTGCTTTTCTGAGATTTCCAGCCTCTCTTTGGGCACTGCCAGCATTTTGATTAGTCAGCTGGGGCTGTCCTGCTTTTGCAAGAGAAAGCAATCTGCCAGATGAAGCGACACAGTGGATCAAGCATGGGAATGTAAGAATCTACAGAGACAGAGAACCGGGGTTCGAGAGCAGACACTGGTCCAGATTCTTGGACATTTGACACACGCTCGCATCGATGGAGAAACATCCAGAACGGTAAAGCTGCCGTAAAGATGGGCGTCCAACACTGATACACTACCTTATTTCAGACTCAGGTTTATTGTCATTCAATCAATGGTACATGATAGAACGGAATATACCCACCCCGGTCTCGGTTTCTGTAGCATGAGAAAGATAAAAGGATAAAATAAAATATTTAACCCATAAAGACCCAAACATCCACTGGCGACCCCGACCATCTACTGGTCTAAACTGTTTAATACCTGTTGATCCATTAATCATATCTATACATGTAAATAATTGGTGTAAAATACAGTTTGTCATCTTTTCATGGTCATCAGATATGACCCATTTGGAC
>JAPQRQ010000003.1:20380001-20391882 GCA_037367365.1 Apogon talboti | reverse complement strand
CAACCAATCACTCTCACATTCACACCTATGGCCAATTTAGAATAACCAATTAACCTATCAGTGCATGTCTTTGGATCATTGTGTGCTTTGCCAATACCAAGACTAAACTGAGTGACTGGGACGATAGCACAAAAGATAATCGCTTGGTGTAACCGCTGTGCGTATCATACTTAAAAAAACATAACAGGGAAGCCAGAGGAAAGCAGCATATAAGACATAAAGAAGGCTTGGCAGCAGAGGAAAGTCTTCATATTGTTTTGAGTTCTAACACTGACATTAAAAACTGACTGACTGATGGATTTTGATATTGTGCCAAATACGAGTCTTCCAGAAACACCTTCTCCCAAATGAAAGGTGTTTCTTTGAATTACATTTCCATCACCTTCCAAATCTATGTAAACAGAAATATGTCTTTTGACTGGTTACATACCAACATAGTCATCTAATTTCATATAGTGACCCCAATATCTGACAGAAATATTGTGTCGTGTGAACTTGTTACCAGGCTTTTTTTTTTCTTTTCTTCTGCTTCCTTAATGTATTTCCAGCTTAAACTTGTTTCTCACTCTTTGCTTTCTATCAAATAAAACCTCGACTTCATTGATTTCTTTAGAGGAAACAGGAGTATCCCCCACGGCTGCCTTTTCATCCCTGAAAGACAGATTACCTGACATTTCTAAATGCAGCCAAGTCCAGCCTCTGGTTTCATTGTGAGAGTCTCATGCCTTACTCTACACTATTTCGAGTGCGACTAAAAGAGGGAATATTGTGACACAGCTGTTTGACCTGCTGGGGAACAGAAAATGAGCGTTGGGGTGTTATTACATGTGCTTCTGCAATCAATTCCCAACTGTGGCAACACCGGTGAAGTAGATCCAAGTGTTTTACCCTGCTCTGGTTATCAGACGTCTGCTCTTGTTTCAAATGGTATTATTTTATGTTCAAAGTTTATTGGAATTTTTTTTTGGAATATCTGGGAAGACTGTGTCTGAGTCAGTAAAAGCAACTGACCTGGATCTAGACACGTACTTGGTAGAGCTCATACCTCAGACAGGACTCCATCATTTTTACGGATGTGCTTCGAAATGTAATGGGTTCATCCTTACAATAACTTACAACAGTGGCTTTCAACCGGGGGCTTATTTATATTATAAACCATTCCATGTTCCATCTTAGTTTATACGATGCACCTCATCTTCTTCTTCCTTTTGTTCACAAATCAAACACACCCATTGAACTACATATCTCCCCGGTGGTGTATGTTTTACACCTCTTTTTTTTTTTTTTTTTACAGCTGCTTCCTCCTTTCAAATGGAGGAAAATTATTTTATTGGCAACATCTGTCAAGCTTTGTGTAGATAAAGAACACAACCTGTGCTTGTGAGACAGTGTCTACCTTAGATAATGGTGTAAGTGCTGCAGAGCTCAGTTTGCTGTATTACTGTCGTCATTTGTTTTTCTTCTTTCCCTTTGCACCATAAATATTGTATTCAGATCTAGGCTCCAAATATTCTGGGTTAAACTCCCAAATGCTCAGATGGCACTGGGTTTCAAGCATAAGCATCGACCATAGACTGTACAGAATTAGTAGACAGAGAAATCCTGTTCTCATTAGTTTATGAACTGCTGTTTTTAAGCAGTAGTTTGTCAGTTGGCCATCGATATGATGACTTTTTGGACCTGTAAGTGACCATATTTGGTGAGCTAAAGCTAAGTGCTACCCAAGTGACTCAGTAAAATGGGAGACTTGATAAAGCACCGCCTAACAAACTAATTCGTAGTCTTATTAGTGGAACCTTAACTACAACTGCAGTGGAGCGGTCTGTCTGGAAAAATGCATTTTGTTAAAAATACAGAAACTCAGAAAGTCTGACTCAGCACGCGAGGGAGCTGTCATACAGACCTGTCAATCAAAACCCAACACGGCAGACGTCAAAGCTTCTTTTTGACCTCAGATCTGATTAACGGAGGAGGAACAATACAATAAAGAAAACATTTGAGACTTTTGTTATATTTACTGGGGGATGCTTATTTCAACAAAACACAGTCTATTATAGTGTAGAAAAAAAATCAGTGGTGGAGTTAGAAATAGAGCACCTATAAATAGCTATGTGTGTTAAGTTTGTGCTGTGGAGTTTGGCAAAAAAATAAATAATGACACTTTTGTTGCATATTTTAGTTGACAAAATGCTCAAAACTTGTTTTTAATGCAGCGTACGGCTAAATGTTTTTATTTTTGGATATTGTAACTCTTGAGGTTTCCAATAATAGAAAAATCCTCAAAATTAATTGCTTTTAATTCCCAGGGGCCTGAAGAACCAGGTATAGCTCAACAGACCTTTTCTATATGCCTGTTCACTGACAACATACGAGTTAGTCCAATATTAGAAGGTAAGAACCTCGGGATAAACATTGAGCAGCAATAATTCTCCACTTATGGACTCTGGCAAGTGTCAGTCAAATCTCAAAGGATGGTAACACCATGCAGATTATTGTCCTCTATGCAAATATTTGTGGTATCCATCCAACCATCCATCCATCCATCCATCCATCCATCCATCCATCCATCCACCCATCCACCCATCCATCCATCCATCCATCCATCCATCCATCCATCCATCCATCCATCCATCCATCCATCCATCCATCCACCCACCCATCCACCCATCCATCCATCCATCCATCCATCCATCCATCCATCCATCCATTTTTTGATCAGTCCTCCTGAGGGTTGTGGGGCTTGATGGAGACAATCTCAGCTACCTACAAAAAGCTAAATTATTATTAAAGAATCTTCCAAAAGTACAGTTTTGGGTAACAATATCTTGCACTACAATAATATATTAAGACAGCTGATTTATTTACACATGACAAAGAAGGATTCACACTACTGTTGAAAAATCCACTGTTCAGCCCAAAGAGGGTGCTATGGGGTCCTGACAGGTTAGGGCAAGTTAAGTTTATGATTGGCCCAGGGGGCTGTCATCATTCACTGTATCAAGTGTTTTCATATAAAAGTGTTACGTTATTACTCAGGTTTACTTTGCATTTCACTATGAAGTGCCTCTAAAGCCTCATCACTGCTTCTTTCTGACACGCTGTCTGTCTTTTCCTATTCAGCTGCTAAAAGAAATGTATCAGGCGATCCATCACGTTTGACCGAGGTACATCAGATGTTGGCAGGCATGGGATTCACAGGAACACAAACAGTAAACCTGTTGACATATCTGTCAACCCAGTGGGCTGCTGAGTTTTTAGCATTCAAAAGGCTGATCCCAGTCGCAGTCCTGACAGGTTTCTGGCCCTGACACTCAGCGTCCGGCGCCGGAGCAGGACACCTACTGAGAACCGCTGAGCATACGCTGTTAGCCTGTCATTCCCCTCTGCCCTGAGTACGAAGTGTGCCTTCTAGAGCAAGAAAAGTGTGTTTGCATGGCCCGCTGCAAAAATAATATGCAACCGGGTGACAGCTTATTATGTGAGAGACTCGGAGAGCCATGGAGCACTTCTCAGTGCGGTCTGCCTGAAACACAGAATGAGTATTTTGAGAAACACTTGACAGGAATACATTGTCACATTATCTTTTCCTCTTTTTATTTTTACTCTCTTGGTCTCTCCTTCTCATACACACCCACACACACATAGACCAAAAGAGTAATCTGAAACCGCATTTAAAAACTGACATTATTGCCTCTCATTGTAATGAACGGGGTCAGACAGAGTATGCTGGCTAGAACTGACATTGTCATAAGATAAAAGCTTTGTAGCACGAGAGATGAATTAAAATGGCAGCAGTAGACGACGTAATTAATCAATTTGAACTATTATCATGAATGTTGCATTTCCTCACAACATTGACTGCTATCATTAGCTATTAGCCTAATTGTCACTCTTTAGCAGCTCTCATAGTTGTCATAGCTGCAAGGGCACATTACCAGCTTTGCAATGGAATATTAATAAAGTCTAAATGTCCCAGAAGGAGGCAGCTAAAGTGATACAGTCAAACAGCCAAATAACCTGATGTTTGATTCTAATGGAGCTAACCCCATTTAAAAATAACTAAGCTATGCTAGCGCTATGTAATTATTGTTATTTCAACTTCTGTTGGAACCACAATCATTTCTGGAAGCCTCCTTTCAACAGAACTACAGGAAATGCATACTGACAACTGTTGAGGCGTCTGTAAATATTCAACACAATTTCCTCAAATGAATTCTTGATTTTGCCCTATATTTTAATTCTAAACCTGAAAATATTTGGAAAAATTGAAAATGTGTGACCATTTATTTCAACCAAACGTAAAGTATCGTAGGAACATTCAAGTATTGGAATCAGTACTATCAGTGGTTTAGAGTGTGTTTAAATAAGTGGAACATGTGGTGTAATAGATAACAGAAATAAATGTGAGATAAAGCCAACCAAACCACCCACCCAGGCGGAAAAAAAGACTGACTGATTCCACCATCTTATCTAGCTGAGGAGCAGCCAGCTCGGGTGTCAGCCATCAGCTGATGGACTTACCATTACACTTAAGAAAGAAAGAAAAACAAAGGCCCACCAGCACAAAACAACCCAGATTGAAAGCTTTGGTACTACCACACCACGCACTCTGCGTAGTTGTGGATGAATGCCCCATGTCTTTTCCTCAACATTTTTCTTCAGCAGCAATGGAATTCAGTCAACATGAGATGTGAAGCCAAATTCTTAAGAAAAATTACACATAATAAGATACTTGTGGATTTATTGATCACCCTTTTCACAGAATTTTAATGTAGGCCTACGACAGAAATGTGAAGCCAAATTATATGCATCAGACTTCATTCATGAGAGGAAACATTTTCTGATTTCTGGTTTAGCACAACCTCAACCATGGCTCAAACCTATACCCAGTGCGTCACCAGTAACTTTTTAGGTGTTAAACTAGGTTAAATTATGTTATGTAATTATTAAAGATGGCCTGGTATATTCTGTGCTGTGCTCTTGTCATGGCTGCTGTTTGTGGGTCATTGTTCTTAGCTTGGAACCTTTGTTAGCAGAAATACTACTCAACAAAAGGCGCTATGTACATCCTCATTCCTGTTTCCCAAAGCCCTAGTTATGCATTACCTATAGGGAGAAATTGAAGTAGTTATCAAGAAGTATGGGGAGATTGAGCTGTATGCTGGTCTGGAAGTGGACCCATGACAAAGGAAACTGAGTAAAAGTTCTTATATGTAATACCCAGGCATGCAAAGCAGTTGTATGAGTATTTTACCTGTGGAAAGAGTTCTGTTGTTCAATCAGTGCAGTTTTGGCGTCTGAGCTTCTCTTACTTTGGTCCTTCCAATTTTCTTCATATATGGATTATGATCATCTGGTTTTTGATCATCAGATACAATTATCTTATCAAGACATATACATCAATGAGCTTCATTAGCATTGTTTACTTTAACGAAAGTGTCTACCTCAAAGATGAGCCTTTACTCAACTGTTGACTTAAGTTTAGTCACTCCGATACCCCGCAGTGTAGATGATTGCCCCAGAGACACCACATGAAAGTGCTTTTCATCCTGCAACAAACACAGGAATTGTAAGATATTGAAAGGATGCAGTCATTGATTCTCGGCTTCATCACAACAAGGAGATTTTTTTTTTTTTTTTTTGCTTGGTTGTTTTTTTACAGAAAAGGGTGAAGGGAGCGGAAACAAAAGACTACAAAGATTACAAATGCACATTGAGGATGCAATAATAGTAAACATTCTCTCCAACCAGTCAGAAGTCAGCAGTGTTTTCACATCGCCTTTGGATCCTCAATAGGTCGAGATGCATTAAAAAGTATCAGGAACTACCCACAACTTTTCCCAAAAAAGAGGAAAGTAGGGTCAAGTTCAGTCGGTACCATCTGGTTATTTTCATTTATATGCATGTCAGTATAGTAAGGTACTTGTTCTTGGACGACAAGATTACATGGTTTCTCAGAGAAGTTAAAATCCTGTCTACTGTTCTACGAGCATACACTTGGCCAATGTTTGTTTTTGGGGAAGTATGAACACTGGTGGACACAGCCCATCCACTTCCAGTGTCTGTAAAGTGGGGCAGGTGGATGGTCAGACACAGTTCAACTTTCCTCCTCATTTGGAGCACAGTGATACTAGTAGAGGCCAAAGTAAATGTCAGAACATTACACTTTTTTGCCTGCCTTCAGTTTTATTTTCTTTAGGTTGCATTTTGCCTCCATACAGTAAATAGGTGGAAAGAAATATTGTGGAATGCTATTGTAGATTTGGCAAATACCCCAGGTATGTTGTAATGATTTTGTGGATGATCAGAAATAGTACAATATGACATTTTGTTCATAGTGCGGTGAAAAATGAAGATATCGGGAACACAAGATAATGTGTACCAAAATTGTATTATTCCCACAGTGCAAACACATTTGTATCTTAAGCAAACAGATTACTGTCCTGTGTAACAGAGGTTATTATCATATGCAAACAATTATATGATTACCCTTTATTTTTATGCAAGTTATACATACATACCTATACGAAAACTATCAAGTAGATTTTTGACAGGTTTTAGACAGTTGGTGTATAGGCAGTGTTTTACTCAGACAACCACTAATGACACATGGCTTGACCTCCCATCCACCGAAAAACATCTTATTCTTCTGGAAAACACTAGCTGATGATCCATTACATGACCTTCCCCTGAATATGAGGGAGCACCGACTAGGAGTGGTAATTAAAATGGAATCTCTGGACAGCCACACAGCTAGAAGAAATAATTGGTTTGTAGGCCTGGACAAATCGATGGGCAAGACTCATATCCATCGCTATCCATAGTTACACATGGGAGCATCAGGCCTGTTTCTGCACTATTATGGAGCTGGAGTTGTAGTGAATGTACTAAGTATCGACAGCCTTGTGCAGATTTTCCTCCAGTGCTCCCATCAGTGCTTGGTCCCAGAAATGGACAATAATAAAATATGGACAATAAAAAGAGGACAATACATATTTCTTAATGATATGCCACCATTTGACTGTAAACTCTGTCCATTTACAGTAAACTTTAGACTCAACAAAGTCCAATGTAATAATCTCAGTATAGATCTCAACACAGAACTGTCATTACTCTTATCTTGAGACTTTCTTTTGCTCTGACCACACAAATGCATCCATAACACACATTCGCGGCATGTTCTCAGTGGTGGATTCACTTTGTGGGATGGCCTTTTGTTCTGTTCTTTTGTCTGGACACACCATTGTTCTCCCCACCTGGTATTTAAAGCCAATCACGGCGCGGCTTGTAATTAGCTCCAGGGAACCCACTTTCTGGTCTATTTTCAATGCCGTCTTTGTCTGCAAACATAAAGCCACAGTCTTTAGCTCACACGCAGCAATCACAACATGAAGCAGCAGCTATTTTATAAGAGGTGAAGATTAGACAGCAGGGGTGGGCTCCTGTTTATTTTGACCGTTTTAGAATTAAAGGGAAGTTATCAAGCAGCACCCACTTCCTCCTCTGGGCTGTTTCTCGCCCAGGAAAATCAAATAGCACCTCATACCCCAAACATTTCTGAACTCTTAACACTTTGACCTCATTAGGCGGACAATATTTCTTCAACCCAACATAGATTCCAGCTGAACTGTTTACTTGGATCCTAAATAAAGTGATCCAATAAATGTGTGGTTTCAGGCCTCAATATACAGTACTTAATCAGATTAGAACTTTCCTAGCATGTGTAAAGTGGTTCCAATCATCTCGACTTACTGCCTTGATATATATAACAAAAGAAGATTTTTATATGCATCCCTAGCACATCTTTAATAAGACGGTATGCCCGACTGTTATGTTTAAATCATAATCTTTCAGGAACGGTTTGATAGAATGTTTAAACATTTGGTACAAACAGTCACTTTGACTCGAGGCTGAACAAAAGTCAAAGGGCAAGAATGCTGTTATCTCAGATCTGCCAACTATCTGTTCTCACAATATTTCAGAGTCAGTTTAACAGGAAAATGCAAAGTTTGGCACAAATGTTCAACTGTACTGAAGGAATAACTGAAGAGATTTGGGTGGTCAAAGGTTAACATCACCATGACCTTGTGTTAGTCTGTTCTCAGCCATGTGATACTGTATGTGTGGGAGGCCTTGACGTATCTGTCCTCTAACTTGGCACAAAAGTTCCGCTGGACTAAAAGTTCAACTTCTTAGATTTTAGTAGTCAAATGTCAAGGTTTCTATGACCTCATGATACTCATGTTTGGTTATTATCATGAGGCAACGATCTTGATTTCCAAACGAGGTTGACGTGGAAGGGTCTTAAAGTTGGAATACAGCTGATGGCTGCAGGGGTGGCTCCAAAACGTCCTGGTTCTCACAGACTTACACTGGACTTTCCCCAGGACTCATTCTGGTCTCATCTGTTTTATTCACACCCTCTAATAAGTGATCTAATGGTCCATAAATGAGTTTTTCTCCATTAGTTGATCTCAGCCGGACCAGGCTTTGAATGACATATCTGTGTAACAGCGTGCTCATCTGCTGACTTGGACTTTCAAAGTTTCAGTATATTTTTTTCCTGTCAGACAGTTTGACTGTAGTTGTGGTTGGTAAGTGGCACTAACAAGACTTTAAAATTACTTTTTACAAATATGGTCACTCCTGGTTCCAATAAGGCAACACGGCATCAAATTAAAGTTCAGAAATGAGAGACGTCATAGTTCTTCCATCTGTAAATTGTTTATAATCTCTGTCCATGACTCTAAAATGTAAAACTAAATGAGAGAACTGCTTGAACAGATGTAAAATAGTGGACTCCAGCTTGGCCACAGTCTTGTCATTGATTGCATTTCTACAAGTGTTAAACAGAAGTTTTTTCACCTAATTGTGCTTCTAGATAGTTCAAACATGAACATAAAGAACAGATTCCAACAAGAAAAATTATCACATTTAGTGTTATTTGGTTATTACATAGGTGCTAATATTGTCCATTATTGCCACCCCTTCTCAGCCCACCTGTGAGTAGCCACTTGATTACTGCTCTTGCTCAGTCATGAAGAACCTAAAACAAACCTGGGTTGTGTTTCTCTTGACTCTTACAGTATTTGCTGCCTCTGATTGGTTTTGCAACATTAATCACACTGCCTGTCAACTGCAACTGCAGTCTGCAATTGCAATGTTGATTTCTAACATTAGTAGGACAGGAACCAAAGGTACATATTATGTGATGAATGCACATTATCTACTTTGGACATTAGCAGTGATACAAGACTAAAGTTTTTTTTTGGTGTTGTAAGAGAAATGTTCATATGGGTTTTTTTTTTGTTTTTTTTTTTTTACTTTTTGCCAGCTTCTTTGTTTTAGTACGGTGGTTTTATGAGGTAGAAAGGGACTGAGTTTGAACTCCTAATTTGCCAGTTTAACATCCTGAAGTGCAGTAACTAAGCTAAACAACCAAAGTGATTTGGATGACCTTACTTAACTTGATTTAATTGATTTTAGATTAATTGATTCTTCTGAACTAACTGAACTTTCAGGGAATCAGCTTCCATTTCAGTAAAGGGATAGCTGAGTGTTTGAGCAGATACACTCCATATGACTGTGTGCCCTGCTTTCCTACTGCAGGTCCATCCATTTTCCTGTTTTCTCTCCCCATGGGTGCCATTGTTGTTCTAAGTAATGGTCTGTGCTCAGAAAGGTTAAGCAGTGAGTTAGTACCAGTGATGACAGTTTGACCAATGAGTCTCAGCTACACACCTCCATTCAGCACATCGCACAACTTCAGTGTCATTCCAGCAGCTCATGAGTTGTTCTTGGATTATTGGTAGCAGTTTGTAAACTATTATTGTTAATCATTGTATTAGCTTCCAAGTATAACAATACTGTCAGTGAGGTACTAACAATGGATTTACTCCTCTGTTATTTTACTTGAGATTATCTGTGGCTTTTCCAACAGATTTGAGTATCTGTAGAGGTACACAATGGCCACATAAGCATAACAATACACTTGTAGTTTTTGTTTATCCTTGGAACAGATTTATGCATACCTGGACTTTGTTGAATAAGCACTTTAACCTGGCAAGCATGTGCTTTACTTTTGATCAGTGGATTTAGCAATGAATTCCTTGTAGGGCTGGAACTGTTTGTACTTGTTTTTTTTAACCATGTTTGCATAAACAACCAGCTGATTGGTGAAAGAAATTGTTCAAGTACATGCAGGACTTGGTCACAGTCAGTTTCTACTTTTTTTTTTCTTTTCCTTTATTATTAAGAGTAGAGGTAATCGGCATGTTTAGTCTTTAGTCCAGCAATGTTTCATGATGCGTTTTAAATAACAATCCAGTTTTATCTGCTTTGGTCATTGGTTTGCATGACCCAGAGCCAGTTGTAAGGATTCAAGAGACTGTCTCATTCTTTACAGCCCTTAGCAATTAAAAAATAAATAAATAAATAAAAAAAATGAAGCACCCAAGTTTGGATATCACACAACATTCTTGTGCAGCTTTTTAAGTCAGCTTTACAGGCAGCTTGTACTGTATTTTGTAACTGCCAAGGATGAATACACATTTCAAGAAATTAGAATCTTCCATGCATAATCTGCTGCCATTAAAATGAACATTCCTGTAAAGAAATTTGTGTTTTTCAGTCTATTTAGGCCAGTTCATTCATAACAGTGTGTGCTTGTATATAAAGACATTAAATATTCATTATAGCGGCAAACATTCAGTGTTGGGGTGAACGGAGCTTCAGAGGGAAAATGAGATGCAGCAGACGCAGAGCAGATTTATTGATTTCTTCATCGATGAATGCATGCGACCGTCTGAAGCCTTTGTGGATATCAATCTTTCGCAGCTTTCATATTGTATCTCTTTGGCTGATAAATTTCCCAACATGATACTCCTTTATTCCCTAAAGAGGTCTTATAAAAGAACACCTGAAACCCTGAATAGGTGCGCACCCTCTTTTTTCTGTCTCAAAAAGCAATTCCCTAGAAACACGAGATATGAAATTGTAATTCTGCTGCAGACAAATGGTATGTGGCGCTGCTCTGAATTATAAATGAAAGCAGAAGGGCCTTAGTTCTGCCTTCTGGCCTCAGCGTGATTCAGACAGTCTGGTATGAGCAGGACATGGTCGCATGACAGGTTGACACACACACACACACACACACACACACACACACACACACGCACACAGACATTTACTGAACCTATTACAGTACAACATATTAGAATCACTAGTGACATTAGATTTAGACTCATATATACAGTACATACAGGGGAGGTCAGGAGTTTACATCTGCCTTGGCTTCACACATGCACACGGAGATTTGCACAATCTTCAATGTTTCATTTTCATATATATTCCCTTCTGTTAGTTTAGTCTACCCAACTACTTCATTCCAATTATGTTAAAGTTTAGAATAATAGCAGAAAGAACTGTGAATATCAGCCTTTATTTATTTGATCACATTCTCAAAGGGTCAGCCGTCACCCCTGTTAGACTCCCAATAATGATAATTATTGAAGTTTCTAAAACCATGACATCAGCCCCAGGCTCTTGAAGCCACATCCACCATGTTATCATTTTAGAAGGAAAACAGTATTTTTAGCAATGCCTCAGAAACAAGTGGTGCCAGGCACAACAAACCCCGCTCCCTCGCACGTATTTCGTCCATTATACGTAAATGGGAAGATTTTAAAAATTTATAAAAACATTGAACTTTGACCTACTTTTCCAAAAATGTAATGACATCTACTCTGGGTCACTGGCAATCTATAAAGCCCAATCTGGTATGAATTAAACCAATAGTTTTGCTGTTAAAGTGTTAAGAAACAAAGAAGCAACAAACAAACAAAGAAATGAACTATAACAAAAACAATACCCCTTGCGGGGG
>JAPQRQ010000003.1:20349177-20360280 GCA_037367365.1 Apogon talboti | reverse complement strand
GGGGCGGTCACTGGAGCCTATCCCAGCTACTTAAGGGCGAAGGCGGGGTACACTTTGGACGAGTCCATAACAATAGTTATTATATCCAAATACATAAATGAATAAATGAATACATTCTTGTGTCCAGGGATCACCAAAGGCCAAGATCTCAAGGCTCATCTGTCTTCATATTAGTGCCAAATAGCTTTTATTAATTGCCACCATCCATCAGCTGTGTGGACAGGGAATTTCTAGTGTTTAAAGGACTTTTTTCAGACTCTAGAACTGGTCTCTAGTGTCAGTAAGAAAGGATTAATGAGTTTGTAGGCTGTATTTGAATGCACCGTGACTTTACGAGCTGTACCTAAATGCACCATAAAGTCTTTGTGTTTGTAACAATCTAACTCGTAAATACTGAAGGATACGAACAGAGCGCTGGTAGATGAATGGCCTTTTGAAATTTATTCACCACATGTTGTCAGTTGTAGACACCGTGTGAAAAGTACTGATATAGTAATTTGTAAATAAATTCATTAGTTCTTTGTATTTTGCAATGATAGTAATTTATGATTTATATCTCACACACTAATTGAGAACCACTGGGTTACATTATACAAACAGGTGAGCATTAGTCTAGAAATATTAGTATGAAATGTATTCTTCTTTACAAAATATATACAGTGACTGGCCAGTTATCATTTACATGAATTTATGCTCGATTGTCCATTTAACATGTTTTTGAAGAAGTTATACCACAACGCTAAAATATTTAATTTATTGCTTCCTAGTTTGAAAGAGTCAACCAAGAACGTTAACAGTAATATAATCTTTGTGTTACAAATAGAGCTATATATATTTTGAGGAAAACCTTCATTAAAAGTATCTTTGCTGTTTCTCCTGGTCGTTTTCTCCCTTGACTTATCTGTATAATTCAGCAAAAACTAAAATTAGAACCTTGCAGTGGAGCCAATAATCTAACCAGGAACAGTTTCCAAAAGTACCAGAGGGTTAAAACCTTTCTGTAAGTTCCAACAAAATTGAGCATAATTGGCTCTACAGTGTTATATTTATTGCAGGGCTAATGCTTTACATTACATTACATTACACCATACAGGTGTTCAGCGGTAACTATGACAAGCTGCCATTTACTATAACTGCACATACACACATGGCACAAATGTTGAGTTGGGCGCTTGATAAAAGAAGAGTTTTCAAGCATCTCTTATTTTACATAAATAGAACAGGTGAGCCATGAGACATAAAGGTATTGTTTTGCATTTGGTTTATCCAATGCTGTAGCTCCAGACAAGGCTTTATTGAAGGTTTATCATCAAGGACATGAAGGTCGACAGCATTAATGTATAATAAATGTTAACCTTGGGATTGAGTCATTCATCATCATTCTTTCATTGCTCAAATCCAAGGGCAACACATGGCGGATCCAGACCCGACTTAGCATCTGTTCTCACTTGAATAAACTGACTGCGCTATGACTGTGACTAAACTAGCGTTACTCATCTTTTAACATGTTTTGAAGACCTGCCTGAATATAAAGTAATTAATGGCTGCATTGGTTAATCGAAGACAGTGAAATCATAATTTCATGACTTTCTTAAAGGTTTAATTTATAAGACTAAGATGTTAAAAATGAATGTCTCCTATTAACCTAGTGGATTAGCATTTTATTAAACAGTTGTTGTATTAGTATCCACTGTGAAATGCCAAAACTCTGCAGGCTCTGTTTTTGTACTCACACAACCCTTATCAACAAGAAACTGAAGCTGTCTATACAAGACCACCAGAGTCCGTTAACAAAAAGAGTATGTGTTATACATAGTGGAGTCAAACTAGCAAACACATCAATATATGGATGCAGCAGGAGACCAGGACCTGTTGTGGTTGAATTACTGTTTTTTTTATTAAGGGAGTCATGAAGGGAGAATGTTATAACAGACATATTGATACTTGATGAAGGTAAACGCTCCTGTCTGTCTCTCATGTACTACTTCATGAAGATGTAGTGTGTTAAAGTGAGATGATAATCATGATTAGCACATTAGTTCATAAGTGGTGTAAGCATATAGCTTAATGTAGAGGCAGATAAAGGAGTAAAGCACACTGATCACAACAGAGTAGAGGATTTCCCCTTCTGATACAGTCTAGTTCTTCTATACAGTACGTGTATGTGTGTGTGTGTGTGTGTGTGTGTGTGAGTGAGTGTGTATTCATTTGTGTGCATCTACTATCCCTCTGACTCAAGATGGTTCTGATCGGATCTATCACCAAATACCAAAATCACCCCAAAACCACAACACAGGGTGTTCTAGGGAAAACTGGTTAGCATACTAGGTTGACATCTTTGAAGTAGTGTCAAAACTATTATTCCCTAAAAGTCTTCACTCTGATTAGAATGACTATGATGTAAAAATATTATAAATTGCTCCTTTAAGTTCTTAAATGTCCACCTCTTTCAAGGACAGACATAAAACTTGGAAGTTATATCTGTAATCATGAAGAGTTCTATAATGTATGAGGCATTTCTGGACTCTGCAGTACGCCGTCGACTGAAACTCTTATTAACTCAGAGACTGCTACTTCACCCCAGGCTGTCTATTGATGACCTGTTAGATGGCCTGTAGAGCTATTTTGCTTCACTTATCTACTCCAGGGATAATTGATAGCCCCCAGCATTAATTATTTTGGCCCATTTTAAAGTCAAACTATTTTCTCAAGCTATAATCACCATTTAATGTAAATAGCATACTAACACAACACTTTCATGTAATTGTAATTTATCGGCAATTAAATTAAAACAGAAATAGTTCTGCCTTTTTCTGAATCCTGTTCTTGGCTAAATCTGGTGGAGAGGAAGTGATTGGTTTTTGTTGTTAATTTTGCAACAGCCACAGCGGGTTGTTGGTGATAAACAGAAACGGGCATTATTTCAAAAAGTTACAAACATAACACCACAGTGAACACTTGGCGAGATAGATACTGGAGGAAAAACTGCTTCTTGCAGCTACTGCTTCTTACAAATCAAATCAGATTTGCTCTGCTGAGTGGCCATCTCAGCCCACTCCTCTGTTCCTCAAACTGCTTTTTTAAAATGCCTTTTCTTTTTTTTCTCCCCTTTTTTACATAAAGATACTCATAACAACTTGTTAAAATATCACCAACTCCATATCTGGGCCCCATGTGGAGTGGAAGATGTGGCTTTCGAGAAGTAAAATAAATGCTGTAGCGCATTAATGAAGGAAACTGTGGTGGGAAAGGTTAAAGGAAGGAAGATAAAGTGAAAAGAAGGAATTAACTTGGACTCAGGAAGATAGATTTGACAAGCAAGTTCCACAACACTTAATGAGACAGGTATGGAGGATGCCAAAAGGTTTAGGCGCTGACAGAGATCTGGGAGATCCTGCAGATGCAGCTTAGACTGATGGAGCGAGTGAATCTCTTTCGCTGGATGAGTGACAGCAGACAGGTTTGAGATGTAGTGCAGTCCAGGGGTGATTCAATTTAGAGTCTATGAACTTGAATGGCTTAGCATAGGCTAATTCTGTTTGACCTTTTTCAGGCTATTGGAGTGATTTCACATTATTTCTTCATTAATCATGCCACGCAACTTACTTCGAGTGGATTGAGTTGACACCAGTGATTTGAAACAGTTCCTGCTGTGATAAAGGCAACAGTGGTAAGGTTCCCAGCTAGGTTTGTTTACAGCTAACCCATAAAATATCAGCCGCATTTACACTTGTCTGGATACACGCCATAGACGATGAACATAATCATGTTAAATCAACCATTAGTGTGTGGACATCAGTTTCGAAGCCTCAAGGGTGCCATTTTGGATGTTACTTTTTTTTTTTGGAAGCAGACGTGCCCATATTTGGACAAGTGGGTTGACAATGGGGGAGGAACGAGCAATTAAACTACAGGAAATCACTGAGCTTCCTGAAAACACCAACTACACTGCTAAATAAAACTGTTATGAAGACCAAGTAAATCTGTTTACTTGATAATATATACATTTGTGCTTATTAACAGTAATGCACTGTATAAACCTATTGATTTGTACTAGCTTGCCTTACTAGCAGGCTGGCTGACAGATGATATAACACAATAGACAGCCAAAGTCCTGCCCCTTCCAGTTGTCCCCCATGGGACCTTATTTTAGGAAAGAATTGCATTACAGTTACTGTTGAGAGACAAGTAATTTTTTGATCCCTTTTGAATTGTACATTATTGACACATATGATGTTCGGCACTTTAAGATCATTTTACAAGTCAAAAAAAGTCACAGTTTGTTGTAAAACTATTGAAGTATCAGGCTGCGAAAAATCTGTGACTATGAAGACTACACACTTTAGAACGTCACTTTACTGATGTCATTGTAGCTGTTTCCCTCTTCAATGACCACACTGCAGTAGCTTCCACCTCTTTTAATAGTCGTTCAACCTGATTTTAAAGAGGTTGAGGTAACGTGCAAGGCAGTGCCCATTTTTGGTGTTGGTGACATGACATGTGACGAGTCCATTTCCCATTTTACCGCAAAACTAAATATGTCTTTACTATATTTTCCCACAAATCATGACATTCTTGGCTCATAAAATTATCTTTTAAATTGACAAACATCATATGTGTAAATTTTGGCACAATTCAATTCTTTATCTCTCACCATTGGCCATCATTCACAGAAATTAGGTCCCATGGGATCCAATGGATGGGTGGGACTATGTCAAATTAATGCTAACATTAGCTGCTGTGGTTCATTATGCTAACAGGATGGGTATTGTTATAGATTACCAGTAAACGTTCAGAAACATCTCTGTGACAGAATCCTGTATATACACAGTGGTGTATCTTGTTTACCACAGCTACAATAGAACTACCTGTCAGGAAACAAATAAGTTTCGTTCAGTGATTAGACGCTAAAAAAAGTCTGATTCAGCAGGTGATAGAGCTGTCAATCAAAGTCCTCACTGTAAACATGGACAACACCCACCTGTCACTCAAAGAAACCATTATTTCTACCAAGCATGTTCATTTCTGCTGTAATTTTAGGCATTCTAACAAGGGGGTGCAGGGGGGTAGACTCACTTTCGGAGCCAGCTTTACGGACCCATCCAAGGAACAGCAGGTGTTGGCACTTCTGGCTTTATTTTTCCTTCTCAGATATTGTGGCATGATACCCACGACCACAGCGATGTGCCCAACAGATTTGCCTTTTGTATCATCTACATACTAACAGTTTGACTCACACATGATGTTGATCAGCATTGTTTGTGTGCTGGCTTGCATTCTCACAACTGAAATTAAGTGCATTCATCTCCAGCGTGGTGAGAAGGGTGCTAATTAAAATGTGTTAAAATACAGCAGAGTAGTCATTACAAGAACGGCAATGAAGCGTTCCGAAAAGATCGCAGCACAGACCAGAGCATTGACTGAACCCGGTCCTCTGTGCTCCCTTTGGGCTTTAGTGGAAATACACAGAAATATCCAAATAATGATTTATTGCCTTAATACAAACCTTGAACATTGAGTTTTGTCAAACCTCACCTTCATTATTTACTCATATTCAAGCCAGATAACCCCCTTAAGTAGTATTTTTCTTGGTAATGAGTGTTTTGTTTACAGCATAAGATAAAAAGAAATCTCTGTGGAGAGGAGTTTATATAAATAAGGCAGAATCTGTAATAAGAAGACTTACTACGTCAATACTAGTTGAATCCTTGATACCCCTGCAGGTGACTGAAGTAACTTTTCCAAGACATTGATCACCACTGTAGAGGAAATAAATAACCTTGCAGGTAGATCTGCTGTCTATAGTGTTTTACCTTCAGTGCAGTTACTGACAGCTCATTACATTACTGGTTCTACTTCACATTGATAATTTCACCCAGAACCCCACCTACTTTAATCTCAGGTTCAGTAATGTTGTTAAATGTGAGCCTTTTGATAAACTCAATTATTCCTCGAAAGCCTGATCAAAGTGATAAGCTTCTATCTTCTTTTGCACAAAGATTAATTTTATGCTAAACAGCCATTTAATGGCCAGATCATATAAGCCGGGAAAAAAAAGTTTGGAGCAAAAATAATTTCAGAGTCAATTGATCTGCTAATTCAGATGAAGTAAGTCTGTGTGAAACTAATTTGAACTGCTATCCGGGTAAAAACTTTCTGCACAGTGTTGACCTTTAATGGAAAGTCAAATCTGACCTGGTCTGAAACCAGTGGTAGGACTAGATTCAGTGGTACTTATATGTCAATGCACCAACTGATGGGTGATGTGGTTCATGTCTATCCTGGCAATATCATCAAGTTTATTAACTACCAAGTAAGCTAGCTTCATGATGTGGTTTAGTGCCATCATAACGGCTTCCTCCCACCATCCAAAGACTCTTAATATGTTAATTGGTCGATCTAAATCACCCATAGATGTGAACGTAAGAGTGATTTGCTGTTCATATGTATGTCAGCCCTGTGATGAACTACTACTACCACTACCACTATTACTACTACTACTACTACTACTACTACTACTATTACTACTACTACTACTACTACTACTACTATTACTATTACTACTACTACTACTACTACTACTACTACTACTACTACTACTATTACTACTGCAACCCTCATGAGGACTAAGCTGTTCAGAAAATGGATGGATGGACAGATATTTATGGATATTTATTTGCTCATAGTACATATATTTGCTTTATTTTTCAGTTTTTTGTCAAAATAGACTCTCTTTTAACCCCTGGAAATCAAATCAAATCAAATCAAATTTTATTTATATAGCGCCAAATCATAACAGAAGTTATCTCATGATGCTTTACATATAGAGCTGGTCTAAACCAGACTCTCAAGCCAAAGGAAGCTGTTTTAACAACACTCAAGAGCTTAAAATATGGAAATACAATAAAAAAAGAGGGTAATGGCTTAAAACATACAGCTTTTCTGCTGTTACAGAAGTAATTCTTGAAAGGTGATGCAAAAAATTCTAAGTGTTCTGACTTCTGTAGTTTACTTAACACACTGTGTCTCTATGAAAGCAGTGTTAGAACAGAGTACATCCTGTGAAGATTTATTTAGACCATAGTGCACTGCAGAAAGCAATACGTTGCTATTATGATAGAGAAAGCCATAGACCTTAAGAGTGTAGCATAGAACCTTAGAAGTGTAGCTCTTTCTTTCCATAAACATGTAGGTGTCCTAAAACTTTTACCAAGTAATGCCCACGTATATGTGTAACTCTTTCATGTACTGCATTTAAATACAAAATGAAGTACATAAACTGCACATATACCACAGCTCATTATCTCTATATCAGTGGAGTGCATTATTATTCTTACCCTGAGCGCTTAAATATATTAACTAAATTTGACAAAATTTCCAGTGAAGAATAAAGAGTTTTCCCCTCTACGTCCCCCAGGGTTCATTTTGTCTGGAAATAATTGACTCATATTAAAAGTTTTGTTCCCCACAGTGTGTCTTAGCTTCATATACTCAGCTGAATATACAAAAAAGCAGCAGCAGGAACATCATGCCACAGCAGATCATGTGTGGGTGAGGAGGCTGGTCTTCGTTTTACTTTTTTTTTTTTTTTCCATAAGAAATGACATTTCCTTTCACAGCATCCTTTTGGTTCATGCTTGGGAAATCCTCTTGTAGTCACTGCTGCATCTGCGTCATCAGGAGCAATTTTTTACAGCTTTCAACCTCCCACATAATGGCAAGCTTGAAACACAAGGAGAAGGCGGAATGGGAAACAGAGGTGCTTCCCCTGCCTGCTTTAAGGCAGTTTAGGCAGCTTTACCTGAGGTGGAAATTAAAACCAATTTGATCTTAAACAGCTTGGAGTTTGTTTTCTCGTACTTTTATTATCACCCTTTAATAATACCACTAAGAAAAAAAGCACTGAAAACATTCTTTGCATTTGTTGCATCTGTTGGTTTTTTTTTTACTTACACACTCAAGATATTTTAAAGCAGTCATTCTCAACTAGTGGGTCACAAACCTGTTTTCAGTGGGTCGCAGGCCTTTGGACAAAAAACCAAACAATGCACTTTATTTTCTATGGAGCTGAGCGCTGCCCATTGTCGCTCCCTAACAGTAGGGGGTGGTAATGGACTGTAATGCTAATACCATACATTTCACAGCATAAAAGAAGACCCAAAAGTTTATCTTCATATCATGGCGAAACTTGGTTATGACGCTACATCAGATATGTTTTACCTACATCGAGGACAAAAACCTCAATGTGTTTAATGCTTGAATAAGTGACTGAAAGCACTTTTAATTTTTAACTGAGTGTACATTTTTGGTTTTGGTTCAAATGTACCTAATTTTACCGTTAAAGGAAATATTTCCATAGTTATCATCACCACCTGCTGGTCATTTTGGTTTATCATTAAAGTTGTCTTCTGTGTTTAATTCAATTTAACAGTCCATCTAATTAAAAAATTACAAATTATATGGCCATGGAAGCACCAGACACCCAATATACAGGGCCAAGTACGTGAAGATTTTCTGAAAACGGTCACGTGCTCAAGGTTTTTTTGTTTTGTTTGTTTGTTTTTAAATGGAGATGGGGAAATATCTGTTTTCCAAAATATACGGATACGTGTAAATGCAGCCTTAGAGCCTGGTACAAACACAGTTTTAGTCTCTACAGATACTTTTCCCTTTCATATCCACTCTACAGTTGTATGCTGTATATCTAACTCATTGGGGGGTGTGGCTACTTTGAGTGACAGGTGGTGCTATCTGTGTGTGCTGTGTGGTTTTGACTGACAATTTGCAGCTGCATCAGTCTTTCTGTGCTGCTGTTTATTGAATAAAACACTTAACCAAATATGAATGCTTCTGTTTCCACAAAACAAAGTGGATGTTGAAATCCAAAATGCTTTAATTCCACATTGATGGGTGATGTAACAGAGATTTTGACCATTATTTATACACAGCATTAACTATATTCTGTTATTAGCTAATTGCACATTATAATGGAATGACAGTCAAACTATTTAGATGTTAATTGTAGGTCATTATAACAAATGATTTAAGAATAATCTCCTGATGTTAATACACACCATATTAAGTGCTCCAGTTTAGAAGTTAGTCTGACAGCTCCATGGATGGCGACTCACCGGCCACTATATTAGGTACACCTGTTCAATTGTTTGTTCATGCAAATATGTGCAGACCAATCAAATGATAGCAACTCAAGACACTTAGGGAGGTAGATGTGATGTGATCAAACTACTCTACTGGAGTTCAAACAGAGCATTACAATAGGGAAGAAAGGTGATTTAAGTGAATTTGAACATGTCACGGTTGCTATCAATCCTGTGGTCAACACAGAGAAAACAACAATCACCGGGCAGTGGAGTTGCAGCTGCTCACTGTTTCAACTCATCTCCAGAAAAATCAAAGTCATTAGTAAACCCCCTCCTCCAGAGACTCACTGTAGTGAGGTCTAAACATGGCTGCTGTCATATGCCATGCTGCACACTTACTCCCATTTCCCTGCCTCATTACTCTGCTCTGCCTCCTTGCCTCTCCTCTTAATATGTTCCAACCCTAATTATGCAAATGAACCCACTCTACCTCCAATGTTAAAAACTCTAATATGTGTAGATACCTTCAGGCACGTTGGTGGAATTCTGGTAGAAGTCTTTACCTTAAAGCTAATTGAAGACAAGCGAGAAAAAGCTTTAACAACATACATATTGATCATTGTTTAATATGGCATAACCTTCACTGACATGATTAGCATTCATGACATTGATCTTTGTCACTTCTGTAACTCTTATTCTACATTACAGTATTAAACAGATGTAGAGGCTAAAACAGCAGGAGACATAAATTGGTAAAACCAGTGTTCTTCAGCAGCCAAATATTAATTTAGAGCAAAATTTTAACAAACACTGCAAGAACAGTCTGATGACAAAGAACCCAAATGGTCATTGATTTAACCAAACTGCACTGTATACAGCAAAGAAATCTGCCAGCAGGGTAGGCAATCTTGCAGTGCTCGATTTGAAAAACTAGAACAGTCTATAAAGTCTATTACCATTATAATACACTTTAAAATATATGTATAAAAAAAATCTTATTACTGGAGATATTTAACTCAGTACTATCTGCCTTAGACTAGTATGACAAAATTATGCATATGATCTAAAAAATTAGATTAATCTTTTAAGATGAAAAATAAGACTAATGTCCCCAAAAACAATGGTTTACTTCACTTTAAAATAATTTTCCACAGTGTAGCCTTCAGCGTTCTGCTCCACCATTTGCAACAACACACTTTGCATCACTGTATGTTATTAAAAATGTGCTATGCATTAAACTTAATGTAAACTGAAACAGTTCAATTAGGCTCAAATAATTTTGTTAAAACATGACCAAAATGGTTGAAATGCTGTTTTATTGATGAAGGAAGTGCAGCTGAGACAACTGATGTACATTGTTCAATTAAATATATATACGTATGAAGGAAAAAAATTGAAAAAATGTTACCAGTATGTAATGGCCCAGTGTTGCCCCCTATCTATGTCTAACCCATAGACTTAGTGGACTGAAGAACTGGCATTTTGAAGCCAGTAGTTTACAATATGGCCACTGCCAAGTTGGCTTTTTCTGAGCCAGGAGTGACCATATTTGGACAAAACAGGTGGAACTACAGATGCTCAAAGGATCAGAAGTGAGCTAATGCTAAACACTAGCTTGATAAAATGGTAAACTTCATCAAACATCATATAACAAAGTCCTGTTCATGTCCTGTTAATGGAACGTATTACCAACCAGTACAGAAAACTCTGAAAGTCCGCCTCAGTGGCTGAGCTGTCAGACAGACCTGTCAGTCAGAGTTACATATGCTCTGATATGTCATTAACAGTGGAAAAAAATTAGAGATGGATGCACCAGATCAGTTATTAGACGGTCCAGATAAAACAGATGAGACCATAGTGAGATAATAAATAAATGTGATTTTGTATTTATATAGAGAGGTTCAGTGTACACTCATGGCCAAAAGTTTTGGGAATGACACAAGTTTTGTTTTTGGAAAATTTGCTGCCAATGTTGCCCCCCGCCAATGTTTCTGGGGTACAC
>JAPQRQ010000003.1:20281125-20314516 GCA_037367365.1 Apogon talboti | reverse complement strand
TAATGACCATGAAAAGATGACAAACTGCATTTTACACCAATTATTTACATGTATTGATAGGATTAGTGGATCAACAGCTATTAAACATTTTAGATCAGTAGATAGTTTTGGTTGCTGGTCGTTGTTTAGGTCTTTGAATTTAAAAGCTTGTTCCAAATTTTTACTTTACAAAAAGAGGAAGTGGCCTTGGTTGATACAAGAACAAAGATTTTCTTGCATTAAAATGAAGATAAAAGTATAAATGAATGTTTCCTGCTTAATGTGAGGTAGTAGTAGGGAGTATTTTCTGTGTTTGTGTGTTACCAATCGGTAAGCAGTGTTACTCACTAGGGCTTTGTTGGGTTTTCTCTATGTAACACTCTAACATCATGGCCTTTCTATGTTAATTGCCTTGACATGGTTTTTCGTGTTGGGATTTCCTGCTGTATTAATCGAGGTGTATTCAGGATAGTCTCATATAGTCAGACCTATTACTGTTCCAGTGTAGCTGCGCTGTGTATCTTGGCTAGATTTAGCTTCATTGAATGAATCGCACTGAGTCTGGATGGAACTTGTTTTGGTGGAACATTTGCACGACAGGAAGTAAATGACTAAATCAGTGCAAAAAAAAAAAAAACCTTAAAATTTTTAATGTGTAATTGTGGCTTAGATGTCGTTTCATGTAGCGAGTGGGACAGTAACACAGAGATAGTGGAAAGGAGGAGAGTGCCAAGTGAAATAGTCATCCAATGACAGGATTATTTCAACAGAGAGGATGCTGGGAGCCAGACTAAGAGGGCAGTAGAGGGGAGTTGTCAGTCAATAATGTAAACACAAGGTTAATGGATATTTAACCTGTGTGTACTTGTCAGTGGCCTCTGCTGGGATCATAAAAATATATAGGGGTAGCTCTATATATACAGTATGTGTAGCATTTCAGCTTTTATTCTAAGTTTATCAGTCCGAATCTGAATAGAGGTAATGTTAGCAGGCTCAATAAATAGTCCTTTTATACAACTGAAACTGAGAAGCCAACATCATAATGGATGATAACAGTGTAATTTAATGTGACGGACCAGGATGATGAAGACATGATCTACAGGCAGAGCAAGTTAGAATTTGATATCTGTATATTTATCTGTACATATATGTTTGGTCCTGATTGTAGCTCTTATTGTCACTGAGACACTCTTGTACACAACATTTTCTATTTCAACCAGTCTTTCCTGGTAAACCTGTTAAATCCCCAGTCATTTGTGTCAAGCCGGAATCATTTCAATGTAACACAAAGCAATGGATTAGCAAATAGCAGAAGCTTCGTACATATAAAGCCAAGTTATGATCAGAAAATAGCAAATATAAGACATAATTGTATCCATTGCTTCATAATGTGGCCTTTGTTTTTGCGCTTCTTCAGCTCATTCAGTGTGTTGTACCAGTAGAGAAATAATACTTGTACTGTTGGATCTGCTTAGTAGTAGCTCAGCGGTGCAGTTTGTTGGCATTTGTCTTTTGTTTTGTTAAATTATTTATGACATAAGCTGGTCTCACTGCTAGCTTGTTCTAGATATTTCCTGATTTAAGTGGTTGTTGTTTGAGTTGGTGTTCTGTTTTCCAAAAATTGGTTTTGTTAAGCTTTTAGCTGCAGGTTTTCTGGTTAGTGGATGTGTATATTACTACAAGAGTTGCGTAGTACATAATCAAAGAACCACCATGTTCAATAAAGTTGTACAAAATAGGACATGATCCATGCCATATTTTCACGAATCATATCATATGCACCTCCGAAAATACACTGGACCTCAGTGGTGAGTACAGCTGTCTCCCCTACGTTTAACATCGGCGTGTGTTCCCAGATTAAAGCTGAATTTCTCCTACAACTCCCTCCTCCGTCGTCTTCACTGTTGTCGTGCCAGGTTCATTAAGAAACTGGCAGAGCGTTTACAAAGGTGGCTGCTCATGATACTTACTGCTGTGATTCTGGCTCATGTTACAGGTCCAACCCAAGGAAAGTTCCGTCTGTGTCGGCGCCCTGCTCTTCCTCTACACTGGAGATTTCTACCTAAACATCAAGTTCCAGGATGACAGCGCTGGACGGGAGCTTCCTTTAGCCTGGTTCACTCTGCCCAGCGTTCACATCCGAGCCCTGGATACTCTGCTGCAGGCCGGGGCGTGAAGGCCCAGACGCTGAACGGAGAATAAAACATTAGACTATTGATCATACATGTAAATACCTTACAAATTAAAGTTCATGTAAATACGGTTTGCTATGGCATCTATACAGTGGCTCATAAGTTGTCTTTATAACACCAGAATCCTTTCCAGTCCTTTATCCATTAAATAACATCACCATTTGTTACAGTCATAGTTTGGACTTTGACTAGATTTACAGCACTGTGCAAAGATCTTAGGCCACAACAAAGTTAGCTGTTTAGCAATAATAAAATGACGATACCATCTTATGCATTTATCAATCTCTGTATTAGTATAAGCACAACTAGATATATGCAAACAGCATTAAAAACAAAAATGCATTTCAGAAAAAAATAAGAATATTGTAGCATCTGGACAGAGGAAAGAATAAATGACAACTCTGGGACATTATAAGGTAAAATAAACCACAAAATTATTTAAGAAAACTTCCAAACAGTCAACAGGAGACAGCAAAAGGTGTACTAAATCCAATACAGGCCATACTAAATACTGACTTTTATCTGTGGAAGACATTTAGTCCATTTAGATTTTTTTGTGTGCATACATCCTGCATTTATTTCTTCTATCTTAAATAGACTGAGGAATAAAGACATTTGTTAATTGAAACCCTGCAAAACCAACATAGCTAAAAGTCGTCTTAGACCTTTGCACAGTAATGTAGATGACACTGGATTATATGTAGAGGAAAAGTACATTTAGTCAGTGATTTCTGTCACCAATTGACAGTAATGACCTTTAAGACCAAACTGAGCCGAAATTCAGTTAATTATGGTATGAGCTCTTTAGCTGCCATAACATAGATGCTCTTTTTTGGAATTAATTGTAAAATGATAGAAATATGTTTCTTTGAATGACTGATTTGCTTTAGCTTTGGCTAGCTAGTCTGCTAAGTGCTTATTAGCTGAATCTTAGCTACTTTGGCAAGCTATTAGCTGTTACTTGCTAGCAGAACTGAACACAACAGATAGGTTTTTCTTGACCTGCGAGTTATGTTCTCTAAACCTCTTCTGAAAAGAGCTTTAACACAAACATCATATATTTTGTTGGAGTCTGTTTTATACTGGGAGCTGGCTGTTTGTTGACATTAGCTAGCATCATAGCTATGCTAACAACTGATGTAAAATGATGCATAATGTCAAGAGAAGACAACACAACTAGGAGTCCACACCCATATCATATACACTGAACCTTTTTCACACACAGTGCCATTTATATAATATATTCCTGCCACCTGGTATTTCCTTAACAAAAATATCTGTGCAAAGAGAAGAAAAGATTAGCATAAAGCTAAAGATGGCTGAACCCTTAATGAAGGAAAACACTGGAAACTTTAATTTGTTGCGCAAGTCATTTCTACTTTGTTTTTTTTGTTTTATTGCTGTATGGTCATTTTCTTTTGGCTCTGTGCCACCACACTGAGATAGATCTGAGTTTAGTTTTTAGATAGAAGTGATCCTCCTGTCTGTCACATTATTGCTGTAAATAAATGTTCAAAGAAAGCAACTGTTGGTTGAGTTTGACATTAGGCTGACTTATATTTTCATTCCATTTTCATTTCCAGTCTAGTGTATAATGAAATAGCTTTTATCACAGCAGCCTTTTGTTAAGTTCAAGTCTGACATTTTGGTTTGTTGAATACTTTGCTGTGCATTTTCTGCTGCAAAAGGGAGTGAAAGGATTGATGTGTGTTAAATATTTAGCTTTGTATAAAACATAATAGTCATAGTCCTTCTTCAAGTGGCCGTTTTGTGTTCAGTGATCCACAGAGGAAAGTGTCGAGTCCAAGTGGGAACCTGAATCAGCCATCTTCTTTGTAGTGTCTTCAGCTTCAAGGTGATAAGGTGATGCCGCAGGAAGATTATCCTCAGTGTCGCTGGGGTGGGAGGGTGGAGGCAGGGCTCAGCGCTGGTTTAAGGTTTTTAAGTGACTTTGAAAGGAAAGAAAAACACTCCATTCCCTCTGCCTGACCACAGGAATTACATCTAAAACGCACCCATTCGTTCGTCTGAACAGATATACAAAGAAAGCTATGGGAAATGTTTTATTTTTAGGTTTACTTTAACCCTAAAATATCCTAGAGCAAAGGTGAGAGCACAGGAAAACCACTTGTTCTTTCTAAATCTATTAAAGCAACATTGTGGTCACATTTAACTTTTATCTACAAATATCTTCCCCTTTTGCTCCAGAGGTGAATAATAAACCAGTGGATACAGAGTTCATCAGTTATGCACACAACACCAACAGTCACAAAGTCATGACCTCCACGCTTATTGATTTGTTTATCTATTAACTTATTTGATTAAGAGTTGTGTGTCTGTGCGTGCTTGTGCAGGCTTCCAAAACTCATTTCATTATTTAGAAATTAAAGCATTTATAATTGGGTAGACTTGTTCATTCAGTGATGAAACTGTCGTGTCGCTGGATGTTGGTGTCAGAACCTGAGCTACTGCAAATATGTCTTCTTCATTCTGAATGTTCTTGTTTGAGCCGTATAGCGATATCATCCCTCCTTCGGTAAAGGAAATCCCATCTTATCGGTCTAAAATACAAAATCCGTTTGCAATTAAAAGTGTCCCCCCTTATTGAAACATAGATTTGCCTGCTTCACTTTAATTAAATTCCTGAGTCTGGAAGGAAACCTCACAGAAGACGTGAAAAAGTGAAACTTCACAGCAAAATAAAACGGCCTCCAGAAAGAGAATTACTGCCGGAGAGGACAAGTTTATACATCTATCAGCATTCTGCACATGTACTCGGTATCCTGTGGTTGTTGATAAAGTCTTGACCCTACGGTTGTGCCTCATGGGAACTTATTCTAGAAAAAAAATGGTACAGCCAATGGTAACAAACAAGTTAGTTTTGATCCGCTTTGAAGTTTTCCATCACTTACACAGATATTTGTCAGTTTTAAAAGGTAATTTTACATGAAAGTTGCAGTTTGAAGGATAAGCTAAGCTAGGTCTATTTGTCTCATGCACACTTGTACATAGTACAGTGTATAGTGAAATGTATTTTTGTACTTGCAGCCAATAGTAAAATAGAAAAAAAAGACATGCAGCACACAAGATAAAATAAACCTAACGTGCTGCACACTTCTAATACCCCTGAGCCAAGTATAGTTAAGATTCTATTGAAAGTTATTGACCTATAATTTACATTAAATTGTCCGTGTAAATTTAGTGCGAAAATCTCCATGCATTCTTCAGATAATGAGATTACATTGTTGAAAGGACATGTTGCCTTTTGACCTTAAAAAAGTAGGTCAAGGTGACCTATTTTCAATAGGCTTCTGCTCCATGCCTAGATGCATCACAGTATAAATTTGGTGTTGGTATCATATGCGAGGAGATGCAGTCCATTCAGCTGATAAACACAAAACTAGATGTTACTTTATTATCCTGAGAACAAATGTAACTTTAGTCTTATAGAATTATCTGTTAAACTAAAACATTGTATGTGTAAATTGTGGCACAATTGACTTCATATTTTTTCTGACGTTTTTCTGCCTCTATTATGTCTGTCTTTCCTTAACATTAATATATCTGCTGCAGTATGAACTTATTTTCCCGGCAGTAAAGCTCTCCACTGTGGTTTTGTTGTAGATACTTGAAAGACATTTTCCTTCTGAGCTTTATTAAATGTGTTCACTTCAAAGTGCGTTAATAAAAGGGCTGTTTTGTCTTGTATGTCAGTCCTTTGTAAGTCAGAGAGGGCAAATTTTACACAACACCACCAGAAACAAGGGGTATATTTCAAACTCTGGTATCCTAAAGAGTCCTTAGTATTGGTCCAGTTTCACAGAATATTAATGTTAATGCAACTCAGTACTGTCTTTTTTAAATTCCTTTTTGTGTTTATAGCCATGAGTTTCAGTCTTCATGTTCATTTTTGTTTTTCCTTTCTTTTTTCATGAAGCCATAGCAGCAGAACACCACATTTGGAGCTTTTTTTGTCCAGTTCAGAGAATGCACTGTTTTCTCCTCACCTCCAGACGACACGAGGAAGTGACAGCATTGGTGACGTAAGCAGAGATGATAACTTTTTAAAGGGAAAACTCTCCCAATGCAACAAAACATGCAGCTGTTTTCACAGGTAAGTGAAACTAGTGAAGTTTACCTTAATGTGAAACAAAAATACAGCTTTTACATCAGAATACTAATAAATTTCCATGTCATGTTGCCCAGTTTCCTGTTAAATCCAGGACTAGTGTTGTGTTTGAACAGTACTGAATAATATGTCCTTTCCTAAAATACTATTCTTGTTCTTTCCACTCATATTTGTGGATTTGAATCCCATGAATTGCGGGTACATGAAAATAGATTTACATAAAGAAAATTGTCCATAATGACCTTTGTCTAAGAAGATGTGCATCAGATTCTATCAGCCACAACCTGGATGTAACCCGAAAGCTCTATGTCTGTTTCTACACAGGTCATATGTCTTAATACTGCATTTAGTCTTGTGTTTTGGACTGAGAGGTGTGTGTTTTCTCTCTGGGTTTTGCTCCTGTAGCTTTAAGTTAATGACAACAGAACCCAAGGTTTAACAAAAACAGACAAAATATAGATTGTGATCATCTGATGCTGAAAAACACTCTGCATAGATGTTATACTTATAATCTACAAATTGTCTAAGAGCTAACGTAATAGAAAATTACCTTTTTACCGGATAAGTCTGACAGTAAAATTAGCTACTGTTTAAACCTTAACCCAAATCATATAGGTTTATAAAATGCTGCCAACTTTGTGTCATTTCCCCTGAGTTTGCTCTCTATCAAACACTAACTGATCTGCCAGTGTAAAAACTTTATTAGGTTTATATGTTCAGGCTGCCCTGTTAAAACAAATATTTAATAGATCTACCAAAAAATATGCAAAATTACACATATTTCATTAGATAATGCCTAATTTGCATAATTAAACATACACATTTTAAAAACTTGTAATGATTTTTTTTCATACTTGTATAAGTAATCACCTGAGAAAGTTTCATGGTGATATCCATTATTTCGAAATTTCACCCTATTCACCTGTAGTGTCTCAACTTAATGTAAAAAAGCTTAACATAGCTTTATGTCCAAAAACTGCAATCAATCATCACCACATTTCACATGGACATCTCTAGTCATGCCCTACTTTCACCTCTCCAAAAATCAATTACTAAACAAGTCAATAGTCTGAATCTAATCTGCACATAATTACATAAATATTAGCTGTATTAAATACTACAAAATTCAATCAATAATACATTAATTCAATCAACAATATATCAATATACAAAAGTGATCAACATACCATATTAACATGAATCATTTTATCACATTTGAAATAAATAACGTACAATATCATTCATTAAATTCAATCAATTACTTAATTGTATCATTAATGTATGAATGTTGATAGCATAGATACAATAAAAAAAATATGTTTGTGCCATGACTCAAAGCTAACGAGTATGAACAGTAAGCTCTGTATTAAATTTCATTTAGAAGTGACATTTTGTAGAAGCTGCATGAACATTGTCAAAATTAACGCTTACCATGTCCATATAAACCAATGGGCCGCAGCTAGGCTAACGCGGCTAACCGCGTCCATATAAACCGATGGGGCGCGGCTCGGCCAACGCTAACAACTAACTTTTGACTTTAGACGACTTCTAAGCATGACAAGGTATTCATTGAGTATTAACTCACAGAAAGGTGCAAAAGAGTAGAAAAAATACTTTTAAAACGACCTGCAACGTACTTCTCCTGCATCCCCAGTACACCTGCTTGAACTACGGCGGGTGATAACATGGGAAACGACATTGGATATGGTGCGCCACGTGACCACATGATGTCACCAAATGGCGCGTGCCGATTGGCCGAACAGGCCCAGGTGATCTTCTCGCGAGAAGTACCGGGAGATTTTGACCGCAGGTACATGAAGCGGAGGGGGGAGAAAATGACAGGACGACAGGATTTATCACCTGGGTTACATTTGCTTATGTGTGCCAGCAGCTTGACTACCGGCGGCACGGTACCGGCACGTCCAGGCACATGTGTAGGTACGCCACTGCTTCGAATGTATCAAGCACCTATTTTCACACAACCATCACTGGGATTTACAGAGAGTGATCGGCAAAAAGAAGACATCCAGTGAGCAGCAGTTCTCGAAAGGTCAGAGTTGAACGGTTGGATTAGAGGTAAGTGGAAGAGCATCTCTGAATGCAAAAGATGCCAAACCTTGATGCAGATGGTAAAGTATACATCAGCATCGACTTTATTAAGTACACCTGGTAGTACAAATGTGCACCTAATAAAGTGGCCAGTGAGTGTTCAGTCTATTTATTTAACAATACACAAATATCCTGTGCTTAGTAACTGCTATAAATATGAAATTTTAGTCAAATGCGCATGACAGGATGTAACCAACAATAAGTTTTCTATCATTAATAGATAGAAATTCAATAAAGCATGTCATGAGTCAGAGTGAGTCATCAAGATGATTTCACTCTTTACCAGTAAGTTACAGTCTCAGTAGGTAAAACACCAGAATACTGCTACTACTTACTACTTATAGTGTTCCTTCTGGCATTAAGGTGGAGGGCATAAACATGTAAAAACAGTTAAACGTGTAATTTGCTTTGACCTCTGTGTAACCGAGGACAAGAAGCAGAGTCCTGAAGCATCTTGTCTTTGAGTTAAATGAGGTTTCTTATCAAAAAATCAACAGCACATTATTAGCCACCAACCTTCATTAGCTTGCAGCATACCTGTAATCCTGATTGTAATCAGCCTAACAATTTTCCATCAGTCTGCAGTGATGTACTTCCTCCCTGTCTGGCGTTATAGGTGGTTACGGCAGCACGGAACATTATAGCTATAAAAAGACAGGCTTTCATTTTCCAGGCTCTGGGAAACAGTACAGTGTGGCGTTCTGCAGGGAAACACATGAAAACACTCATGCAAATGAATCTCCAAGAAGCCAGAGTTCATTTAAATCCCCTTCTCCACTCTTTCGGTATTGAGTGCTAAGTCACGTCCATTCATATATCTGCAACCTTGATATGTAAATGATCTCTGGAGTGGAGCTATGAAGGGGCTTCTGGGGGATTAGTGTGTGTGCCCAAGAAAGACGAGTGATTTGACACCTGCACTGTCTTTCACTCTCACACCTCTGGAGCTGCAGAGTCGACCTGCCAGCAAAATGCACAGGATTCCTTATTCTGCATGTTTACTCATCCACCGTGACTTTTTCTTAATTAACACACTATCTGCTGCTTGCAATATGGAATAAAACCCGAATTGTGAAATGTAGGAACCTCCTTCCAGAATACATATGCACAATGAATACACATTAGGAGTTTGAGCCGTGGCTGGAAGCAGAGTGGACAGGATTGTCTCATCAAAAGTCAAAAAGATAAAGAATTATTACATGGATATTTATTTTGTGTGAATAATATTGTGCTTTAGTGTGGTTGTTTACAGTAGAAATGAATCAGAAAAAAAGGGAAGAGGTTGGGAAGCACATGAAACAAACAGACTTCATACAAGGAGTTTTATTTCTTTTGCATAAAGCAGAGATTTTAGGGCAAACAGTGACAAATTAAGGCTAAATTAACATTAACACCTAATCGAATGCTGAATGTGAATCATCAAAAATATGGTGAAATGAAAGAAAGGACAAAAAAAGACTGAGCTGTAATTTGGCAAAATAACAAACGTATGCAGATATAGAACTTTATTATTATTCCGTGAAGGAATGAAAGAGTTTTACTGATATTTAGTCACTAATGCACTGTGTGTTGCATGAAGTTATTTACATTAATTTAACCCATGAAGACCCAAACATCCACCACTGACCTAAACCATCTACTGATCTAAACTGTTTAATACCTATTGATCCACTAATCCTATCAAAACATGTAAATAACTGGTGTAAAATGTAGTTTGTGGTCTTTTCATGGTCATCAGATATGACCCATTTGGACGTTCAGAGGTTTCGTAGTTACCGTGGAAACACCGTCATCTTCTACAACATTGATTCACCAGTAAAACCCATGGAGTTGGATCAATGACAGTGGGTGGATGCTCAGTTATTGATATATTTGCTGAAAAAGTCACTTTTTCTTCGGTTTTCTCTGTTCCTGATTAAATAACCTTTGAATTTACTCTGAGCTTTAATAAACATATACATGATCAGCTGATTAAAAATGGCAAAATACCTTATTTACACTGAAAAAATGATAAATACAGAGGATAATGTATAATAAATAGTGATAAATCACTTAAGAAAGGTTCAATATAGAGAAAAAATTGTTTAGGAACTGCCACCAAAGGAGCACTGGGTCTTTAGGAGTTAAGTGAAGCCAAACATTATGATTAATAGTGGATTTACTATAATAATGTAAAGATTTCAGTGAGCTCCAGTACAGACAAAGCTTTATTTCTCTCAACCTGTACTGATTTAGGTTTACTTTTGTTGGTGTTGTGCTGTAGAGCTCCACAGTTTCTGTTACTAATTAACACTTTGTCTTCACACTGGGTCACATGTGTCCTGGTGATCCTAAAGGGAGACGAGCAACCGTCAAATGTCAACTCCTGGGGTTTTTCTTAAATCATGCTATAGGATGGATTGTGCAGACTTGTTGATAAAGATAAGTGTTGGGAACCAGTGGACTTTCCCTTTAAACACTCCCATGAATAGAGACGCAACCTCTAGGATACATTTCTCTTTTTAAGTCTGCGTCTGTGTGATGAGTGCAGTGATCGTACTGTAAGTTGGTGTCATTGCCATGGAGACTATTCTAAGTAGTTGCCATTATTAAACTTTTCCCTGTGAGCGTCTGCAGAACTGCATTAGGAGTTCTGTAGGTGGGCTGAGCAAGGACTCGAGATGTGAGAACGGGAGCTAAATATAGAGCGACTACACATCCAGACGCTGTTGATTAGTGGATCTGTTTAGACTCCTAAAAGCCTGCGGTTCTGAAAAGCGCTGGTGTTGATGTCTTGGCTCTTGCGTGCATTTAGTCAGATGAGCTGATTCCTGTTTGGGTTTGATGTGGACACGTGTGACGAACAAAAACCCACAATTATCCAGACAGGAAAAGACGGTGCAGATTGTTAAAAGCCTCCAGAAGAGGAAATGACATCAACACATGAAGGCAAACACTAATAACGCACAACACAACATTAATAATTCACAACTACATGAAGGTTGCACATTTAATTTCTTTTCACTCCCGGCGCTCTGGAGAAATACTGTTTACTTCCACTGTGAAAGAAGGCTGTTAAAATGAAACAGAACACTTTCATTTGATGTCATAATGAAAAAAATAAACACAATGGCACCATCTGCGTTGCACACTGCAGGACCAGTGTCTGTGTTCCAGACAATCATACATAAAGTGTCAAATGTACACTGTGCATGGTGCATTTTGAAAGTAAAATGAACAGAACGCAGATAAAAATTGGAGCTATAGTGCAGGTTTTTGGCCCAGGCTCCAGACCAAACAGTGAGGGTGCACAAAAGACAGCAGTTAGAGTTTTTTTCTCTAATTACTTCTAAGTAAAAAAAAAAAAAAAGGAAAAAATCTTTTGCATCAGGTCGCAGGTACTACTGCGACTGGTCAGAGAATGGATGTTTTTCCAGTCTTCGTTATAGTAGGAAGTAACCTGAAACTGATTTCAATAAAGGTGCATCTTCTCAGTAGTTTCATACTCTGAATGGATGAATGTTGATCCAGTAGTCTGGATGGATGAACTAAGCTAAACTAGCAAGAAGGTCCTAGGTTGTGGACTTGGCATGTTCTCCTCATGTCAGAGAGGGTTCTCTCGGAGTACTCCACCTTCGCACTTCTAGGTTAACGGGTCAATCTTAACCACCCATAGTTGTAAATGTAAGAGTGAATGGTCGTTTGTCTGTGTAGTCTGCTCTGCGATGAACTAGCAGCCCGTCCATGAAACCCTGAAAAACTGAACCTGAAACACTGGCAATAAGACAAGAGGCCTCCGCAGAAAAAATGGGAATATTAGTCATACTGTATGCTAATATGTGCAACATTTATTGGATCGCTGCTGATAATATGTCTAATTATCAGTTGGCTACTATTTCTGTAAGTTAAGTGTTTTGACAGTACATTTATTTTTAGTGTAATATGTATAAATAAGAAAGCCATGCAGTAATGATATGATGATTAGCTAGCCATATTAGCCTGCTAACATTTAGTTTTCCCTGCTCCATCTTCATTTCATTTTACTCACATGGACCAAACCTCTGCTTCCATTTATCTTAGTCTCTATTCTAACATAAATAAACTGTACTGCTAGTTTCCCTCCTTCATTTGCTTGAGAATCTTATAAAAAAGATTTTCAGATACATGATTCCAATAACATTAGGCTTTATCTGGCTCTGGTTGTTTATCTGTGAGAGAGAAAGGCTGAGACGGCTGATAAATCATAAATTATCTTTATTTACCACAATACAATTACATTTTTTTCTGACAAAACTCAGTTTGTCAATAGGCCCATTCTCTCTGCTTCACACAAAATGCTAAAATAACCATTTGGGACACTGTAATCTAATGTTTTACCAACTGCAGGCCTATTATTAGCGTTTCAGCCCTTGGCTTCATATTGTGGCTCTGCCTTTTGATGCAGATCTTATTTCAACAGATTACCTCCCATTGATATCTATCCTCAGCTGAGATAAGATAAGGGATAAGATGGAACTTTATTAATCCCAAAAGAAATTCTTCTGCCATATGTTGCTATGCTGACAGTTAACAATACAAGAATAAAAATAAACACTTAAGATTAAAGCACAACATGTACCAGTAGGTAATAAATAGATAAAATGAGAAATAATACTGACAGGATAGTGTGTCATGGAAGAGATACAAAAATAAACACTGTTCCACGCTGTTAATGGCGATCAATAACAACTTGTGCAGCAATATAACCTTATATTATCTCCTGTAATAAGACACAGCTCTATATATTTGACATTAACTCACACAGTCGGTGGTTTTGTAGTCAACATCCATAATCAATCAACAAGTATGGATATTATGTGTCGGAGATTGAGGTAAAGGCATCAAAAGCTGTCACTGATTGTCAGAAAAACGGTGCTACTATCATCCTCAGTTTCCTCTTTAACCCTTAATTAAAAAAAAAAAATTATTTGACCTTTATTTTACCAGGTGAAATCAATTGAGAAAGAGCTTCTCATTTACAATGATGACCTGGCAAGATGCCCCAGCAGACAAGAACAAAAAACGAAGACAAAGCCAAACAAAACATAAGAAAAACAGATAAAAGGAAACACCACAGATGAATCCAGGACTCACATCCAGCGGTGAAGAGACTATGACGTTAAAAACAACATAAGTAACTACTAGAGTGTACTGTATGTTTAAAAAACAACGTAAATAAATGCTAAAGAGTATGGGGAGAGAGCAGAAGGGGAGTCAACATGTGCAACGGTCAACTAGAGAATGTTGTAGTTTCAGTTTAAACATACGGAGTGATGGGAGAGATGAAAGTTTAAAGGAATTTTGAAAGGAGTTCCACTCATTTGCTGCAGCAAAACGAACGGAATTCTGGCCAAAGACTGTGCAGGCTTTTGGAACAGATAGAGTAACGAAATCGCTGGACCTCAGGTAGTAGTTATTGTGGGAAAGGTGCAAGAGGTTAGAAAGGTATTGAGGTGTTTTCCTTAGAAGAGTCTTTTAGATAAGTAGAAACCAATGATGGAGTCGCCTGGTGTGGAGGGAGGGCCAGCCTATCAGTTTATACAGATCGCAATGATGGGTGGAAAAAGGTGCACCAGTGGCAAAACGGATGGCTGAGTGGTGAAGAGCATCCAGGCAGTTAAGGGCACACTTGGGAGCCATTTTATAAATGACATCACCATAATCAAACATAGGGAGTATGGTCATCTTCACCAGGGTATGTTTGGCCGAGTGTGTGAATGAGGCCTTATTACGGTAAAGGAACCCCAGTCTGGGCTTAACTTTGGCCTGTAGGTTATTGATGTGGAGCTTGAAAGAAAGTGAGTGGTCCACCCAGAGACCAAGGTATTTGTAGGAGCTGACGAAATCCAATTCTGAGCCGTCAATACAGGTGATCTTTGGAGGGCATGTGACACTGTTTTTACGACTAAATAACTTCTCGACTTCTCGATAGAAGTTAGGCTGAGTTGGAGGGTGGAAGCGGCAGAGTGGAGTGACTAGCCAGATGAGTAAATGATGGTATCATCAGCATAGAGATTTATCTGGGAGGCACTGACAGCCTTGGCCACATCGTTTATGTAGATGGAAAACAAGGTTGGGCCCAAGATGGAACCTTGAGGCACACCCGTAGAGATGTAAAGTGGTTCTGACACAACATTTTCCGACTTCACTCGCTGTACACGGTTATAGAGATAGCTGGCAAACCAGTTACAACAACTCTTAGACAGGCCAATGCTATAGAGCATATAAAAAAAAAAGTATGCTAGCAGCCACCAGCGACCAAAAGCACCTACTGATCTAAATGTTTAATAACTTTTGACCCACTAATCCTATTAATACATGGAAATAATTCAGGTAAAATGCAGTTTGTCAGCTTTTCAGTGACATCAGATATGATTCATTTGGATGTTCAGAGACTCCACAGTGAACATGGAAACACCATCTTCTGTTACATTTATTCACCCATGTTTGATAAATTGTAATGGTTTGACACTTGTTTTATGTTCAGTAAATTATATATTTAGCTGAAAAGTCATTTTTTCTTTGGTTTTTCTCTGTTTTGATAGAATGACCTTTGAATTTACTCTGATTTTTAGGAACATCTACATGATCAATAAATTAAATATAGGAAAACACTTAAATTTTCACTGAAAAATGAATAAATGCAGAGGATAATAGTATTTTAAATGGTGATAAATCATGTGGAAGTCACCAGAAACATAATTCCAGGTCTTTAAGGATTAAATAGGTGTTTATGTGATTTATTGGGTTAATAATGAGCACATTTTTCTCCTGCAATGATTCATATTCTACCATTTTTTTTATTCTTTTATCTAAATAATGTAGCCCCATGATCAAAGATGGTTATGAGTGCAGAAAGTTCATTTCTTTTTCTGTGTTTCCTTTGTTTCATGTGATTCCCAAACTCCTCCCTTGTTCCCTGACTCCTTTATGATGTTCAGAGTAAATAAAAAAAAATATCCATATGACAATCCTGTATGATTTTTACTTTTGATGAAACAGTCCTGTCCATTCTACTTTCAACCACAGCTCAAACTTTAAATATGTATTTATTGTGCATATCTATTCTGGAAGGAGGATCTTATATTTCACAATTCCAGTTTTATTTCACATCTCCCAGCTCATGCAACCAACAGATAGTGACTGAAAAATGAAGACTTGTAGATGATAACATTATAATAAATGGTGATAAATCACTTAGGAGAGGTCAGATGTACAATAAAATTAATTTGGAAGGCAGCTCAGAAATAGTTCTAGGTCTTTAAGGGTTAATACATACAATAAAAGATTAGTTCAGTTAAGAATTTATACATTTTACATTTCCTTTTCCACACATTTTAGAATAAATGATGCCATTGCAAGGTCCATTTAGAGCTTTAAGTGACATGATTCTCATCAGCAGGTGGAGTTGTACATGAAGCAACTGAAAAAAAATCTCAGTATAGTTTATGAAGTAGCTGATGTGGAGCCTTTAATTACATCACATTATCTTCATCTAAACCAGAGCTGTCAAAGTCATTTTAGTTCAGGGGCCACGTACAGCCAAATACGATTCCAAATGGGCCAGACCACTAAAAATATAACATAATAATTAGTAAATAATGTCAACTCCAAACTTTTCTCTATTTTTTACAGTGAAAAAAGTAAAACTTCATTATGAAAATGTTTACATTTACAAACTATCCTTTAAAAAAAAATGTGAATAACATGAACAACCATGAGCAAACTGAAATATAAGTGCAATTTCAACAATATCATGTCTCAGCTCATTATTAACACAACTTACAGATCATATTGGATCTACAAAGGCACAGAACATGCAGAATATTGTTAAAATTGCACTTATTTCTCTAAAGACATTTCAGGTTGTTCATATTTATTGAGGTTATTCACATTTTTCATGAAAGGGTGGTTGTAGATGTAAACAGTCTCATGTAATTTTACTTTTTTAACACTAAAACTAAGACAAAATTTTGGGTTATTGTGCTATTATTTTACTGGTCTGACCCACTTGAGATTAAATTGTCTGTATGTGGCCCCTGAAAATGGTTTTAACACCAATTATTGTTAATATTTTCAGTGTAATTTTTACATTTCACAAATTCATCCCACAGGCCGGGTTTGGCCCACGAACCGTATGTTTGACACCCCTGATTTGAAGCTATCGATGGCATGATGTTCGTCTGCAAGTGAAGTTGTACATGAAGCAACTGGAAACTCTCAAAATAGTTCATGAAGTATCTGATGTAGAGCCTTCAATCATATCAGATTATCTTCATCTAAACAGACACTAATCCATTAAAAACCAACAGCAACCAAGAGGAAATGACAAAAGAAACGGCAGCTAAAACATAATTAATAGAGGATTTCCACATTTTATTGGTTTTTAGAAGTCCATCTGTTATAACTGGATGACAGAGACGATCGTTGTTTTCAGTGATTGAGGAGATCATGAAGTTCTTGTGCGTTGATGTCAGTAAACTGTCACATGTCAGTTACATAACAGTGAATCTGTGGCTGCGACACACTCTGCTCAAGTGCACCGCAGAGGGCAAAGGTTTACAATGTTTGTGGAAATGCAACCTTTATTTTGGAGCATTGTTTTGTATCCAGGGGTGAAAAAATGATAAAAATGCCTGGTGGGTGTGTGGGGGGTGCAGATGTGACCCTGGTCCTGCTGGATGCATTTGGTTCCTGTCGTTCACCTTCAACCATAAAAGAGAAATGTGTTTTTACAACAGATCCAGATTAACCTCCAGCAAAAGTCAACACTGACCATTTGTCCAGAGTGGGTAGAACTACATTGAAATGAAGTACAATACATTTATTTATATATTGAAAATAATATTAATCAGTTAATTACAGATGGACCATCATGGATTATAGATTATAACAACTGATTGATGATAAATAATAAATACGTAAACCTTTGGTATATATAAACCTTATATAACACATATTTAAAGCCAGTGTGAAAAATTATTCATTTAACAGACAGGAGCAGTTGTTTGTTTACCTGCTTGACTAGTTTCAGCTACTTCCTGTAGCCTTAGTCAGAAGCGTCACATGATGTTGCCACATCATGGCAACATCATGGCAATACTGTCAATGTCTTTATACTCATGGTGAAAATATGCAAAAAATGTAAAAATCATAGCAACAAAGTGACAAGTCATATTATTAAGTGAACAGTGTATTTTAATCAAACATACTTCATAGATTATGTTAAATATACTTAGTACTTTATAAGCACACTGACATAGACTGAATCATTAAATTAAATGAGATTTTCCAAAATAACTGTATTCGTATCAAGAAATTTTAATCTATTAATATTACATGTTACTATCTTTTTCATCTGTACTCTGTGACATTGCAGTATCTACAGTATAAATAGCTCAAATTTGTTAAATGCAATATATGTTAACCTTTTATTTGCTAAATATTCCTTAAAAACTAACATTGTCAAAGGCATAACAATAACAATATTATGTAAAATGTAATGAGCACGCTGAATTTACCACTATATATTATATTGTCATTTTGGTTCATATTTAAATAATAAATGATTGTATGTTTAATTCAGCATGGGGTTGTGTGAAACTAGATTTAGCTTGTTTCATTAAGTAAATGTTTGTATTTATTTATAATGAATTAATCCAGGTGTCTGTTTTTACCGTGTAGTTGTTCTTAACCAGGAGCCTCTGGGGCCCCGTCAGGCTTCGGGCCCTGCTCTGATGTTAATCTACCTGTTTTAAGTGTCTACGAATCGGCCAGCGGTTCATCCGTGGAGCATCATGCGTGGTTCTCCCAGAACGCGTCCCCGTCCGGGCTCCAGTCCCCCTTCAGGACCACGGACAGCGCCGAGGTGTAATCCCGGACCGGGGGCGCTGATCTCCGTCTGCAGATCCACGAACACCCGCTCTGACGAGACCCTCCGAGTCCGTCCACAGTGAGTGGGAGGAGTGGTCAGTGTGGGAGGGGTCGCGTGGTGTGGGCACAGAGCACAGAGGGGGGATGCAGTCAGCTCTGCCCCAGCAGATTTTTTTTTCCACCCTCTGGAGAGAGTCTAAGAGTGGGCAGATCCACGGAACAGAACTCGGATGAATCGTGACACTTGGAGAAAAAGAAAAACACAGAGACAGGAGGAGCAACGCCCACCGATTAGAGTCTGGAGTGTGTGGAGACATAAAATGTGGAGCCTTCAAAATACGATCAGTTCGTGACACCCGTGGTTCACTCCGAGGCCCACGCACAACAAGGAAAAACACATGTACTGTATTATATTTTCCCTTTTTCTATAAATCATCTCAAACTGATCAGCAGACTGTGCGCAGAAGGCGCTTTGGAGTGCGCTTGGATGTGCGCAACGGGGCATCAGTGCCAATGCGGGCTCGGGGCGCGTGGATCCCTCTGATGAATCCTGCTCGTTTTGGTTCTAAACTCTTCTACATTTTCCTTCCACTCAGTTTTTACTTCTGTTCATCCTCAATAAACTACTGAACTTCTCCCTATGCGATGGAACCTGTTGTCGGCGATAATCTGTTGCGTACTTGGAGTATTATTTATTTTCACAAGTGGTGAGTTCATCCAGGAATAAGCAGCTGTTGAGGGAAATGGGTCTGTGAAAATGTATATGTGAAGAGCTGCGTATTGTGTGAGCGACACAACTTGATGTTACCCTGCCTCACTCTCTAACCTTCCTTCCGTCTTATGGACGACTCAGCACATTTAGGACGAGGATGCCCGCTGTTTCCGAGGGAAATGTCATCAACCTGACTTGCCTTTTCTTTTCTGTTTTTTCTGTTGGAGAATGGTCGCTAAAAATAACCACAATGCTGGTGATGTTACGATGAACAGGTTGGTGTTGAGTTGAAACTTAGAGACATGCGGAAAGAAGCTGAGATCTAGGAGCTTCCCCCCCCTCTTTTCTCTCAAAGTAAGAGCTTCAATCAGACATAAAAGGATCAGTCAAGCAGGTTTTATTGGGAGCTTTTCTAAGACCAGTTTACTTGAGGAGAACAGAAACCAACAGGCGATCTGGAAGCAGCTTGTTGATGGCACTGCGCACCGGGAGGACTTGGTTTGGGCAGGTCTTGCGCAGGGTCTCTCGGCTGCAGGGCTCCTGGTCCAGGCGATCGAGCAGTCTACTGTGTCTCTCCGCGAACCAGGAGCAGGATTTGGGGTTCTGTCACCGGGATCGCCACAAGGCGGGGGGTTTCCACCGCTGTTCCTCCAACTCCTCCAGCGTCCACCGCGGCCACCACCACCGCCACCGGAGCGCACCTTTCTGCGCCTCCGCCTCCAGGCGCTGTCCACACGGCGTCCCCCACGCTTGTTGCTGCGCCTATCCGGGGAATCCGAGGGGACATGAGCCCCTCGGTCGCCGGTTCCTGTTGGCCATGAAGCGGCAAAACGTGCGGACCTTGTCCCTGATCATTTGCACGTTTACGTACCTGCTGGTCGGGGCTGCCGTTTTTGACGCCCTGGAGTCCGACTTCGAGATGCGGGAAAAAGAGCAGCTGGAAGCCGAGGAGAAGCGTCTCCAGGGGAAATATAACATCAGCGAGGATGACTACCGCAAACTGGAGTCCATCATCATGGAGGCAGAGCCCCACAGAGCCGGGGTGCAGTGGAAATTCGCGGGGTCATTTTACTTTGCCATCACGGTTATAACCACTATAGGTAAGTGTGTGTTTCAGCGGGTCCCGGTCTCTAAAACCAGTAAAAACCAGTTTGTGTGTTCAGTTATAGGTGCGTCCATGGTCACAGTTGCCAACAGGACAGGTTTATTATAAGGACAGTTACATCTGGAGACAGTGGGCAGGAGGTCCGTGGACGCACATGCTCATATTCATACATTTCTCCTGGAGCACAAGTCTTTAAAGTTTCAAGCAACACGTTGCAGCTCCTACTCTGCTCCAAAGGGAGTTGAAGTGTGTGGGTGGAGCTGTATGTCACCACACAGAGGAGGATTATCTCACACTCAAGCAGCATAACAATATCTGGATGCGTTTTAAGATCACCAAAATGACGCGGCTCGGCGCGCGCTGAGGCGCAGATATCACGCACCGATCATTTCCTCTGGTGCAGATTCAGAACTGTGGGCTTCAACTTGTAGCTGCTGGTGCGTCACGGAGATGCAGCGTGAAAATCTGAGTTTGTGTGAGAAGGCCAGTGTGCTGAAAGCCCGAGGACTGTATGAAAAGATGAGGAGTAAGAGGAAGCTGCGGTGTTGTGTTGTGTTGAGTTGTGTTGTTGTGGTGCTGAACGGACAGCTCCGCGGGCAGGACACGAGTTCACATCCACTACTGAAGTCTGACGTCACTCATGCTTTTCCTGCGTGACTTTTCTGTACAGTTTCCCACTCTTACATTACACGATAGGATCACTTGCTTGTGTAGGTAAATCATTTGTGTGAATCATGAGGTTAGTTTTAACACCAGCAGGTCCTCCAGGCTTTGATAAAAGAGGAAACATGTTCATTTGGTTTTTAGTAGTTTGTAAAAATGTGACCATTTTAAAACTATTTTTCCATTTCACAAAATATTACAACACCTTGATAAATGTGAAGTTGACTTCATTGACATGAATCTGCAAATTATTCATAGTTTGTCTGAAGGCAGTGCATTAGTTCTATTCACAGTTTAACAGCTTAAATGTAAGGATATGTCAAACTAGATTGGATGATTGAGTATTTCCCTTTTAAAGCAAGTTTAACTGCTTGGTGCATGGACATTTTTGCTATTTTGTCAAATTTGATGAAAAAAAAAATCCTCAACTTTCTGTAATTTCTATGAATGTTTGAGAGCTCCAGCTCAAAAACTAAGTTATGCAGATAAGAATGTGAGTATTATTGTGATTGACAGGTCTATTGTAGTTCTCTGTCTGCTTCAATATATTTCTAAATTATCCCAAAACACAGATATGTCAGTTTTCAATGTCCACACAGTTTTCACAGAAGTCAGTGTAAAGACTGTTATGGAGGCACCTGACCCAGTCATCAGCTTAGAAATAGAGTAATTTAATATCAATAAATGATCCGCTTCCTCCACAAAATGGACTCCAATACAACCTTTATGTACAAACAAACCCATATGTAAATGTTACATATTGAACCTTTAACAAAATATGTATCATTGACTTGAATTAGTGACAAATGCACATTTAAAGTGTTCATCTTCCCAAACAAAAGACAAACAGGGACAGAATGATCTGTAAGACAAGAAATATTACAAGAAAACACATGTTCTATTATTATTTTTATTCTGTTATATGTGAATTATCACCCAGAGTTTTCAGTATAATCTAACACAGAGGAGATACATATTGATGCATGTTGAAAAATACTGTATTCAGACTTTTTATCAAGTAAACATTTGTCTTCATAGCAGAAACATTTGGGGAACGACAGATTCTGTTAGTTAGCGAGCTAATCCTGGCTAACATAAGTGCCCAAGTTCAAATTTCAGGTTTTTTTGTGAAAAGATAAATGTGTAATATTAATTTGAAGGAGATTTGAGAAGAGAAAGTAGGAAAAACCCATGTATTTCTCTTGGGTAACGCCCTATGTTTGTAGGCTAAGGTAATGATAGTTTGCTGGTCCGGTCAGAAACTGTAGTGAAAGTTAGCTGAAAAATATTTTTTATATATATTTGACCTTGAACTACCTGGATTTGATGTTTCTGGTGCAGCTTCATTACATAAAGCAATAATAGACTTGACAGAAATCTACAGTAATTCAGGACTTTTGAGGAAACATTTGTGGTTGTAGACCTGGAAATGTAGCTAATCCTGTATTTCATTGCCACAAAACATATATTTATTGAATAAGAATGAATTTGAATCTTATATTTCACTACTAAAACACAAGACATTATCTTATTTCATTCTATAACACATTACTTTACTGGTGAACCCCCCCCCCCCTTCACAGATGCATATAGTTGTTATGATTCTTCTTCAGGAATTGCATCAGTTTGACGCTCCTTACAATGATGCATGTGCGTCATAAAATGCATTTGAAGCCGGGGTAAACTGAGTTTCTCTGTGTTTACGCTCCTCCTCATGGCTACAATCAGAACACACACTCGGTCTGCATTTTAATATCAGCGTCGCACTGAACCAGTCGGAGTTAATTGAATTAATTCAGATGTGTGTGTGTGGCGCTGGGTTTAGATTATATGTTTGTCCCCGCATTTCATATGAACTTCCCTTTACACAGAGGTCAGACACAGATGTGCTTTCTCCATTATACAAGTCACATAGTGTTATTGAGAATGAGGACTTTTAGTGGTGAAGGGGGGACTAATGCACCAGGCCTGTTCTACGGTTTGCCAAGCAACACTTAAAAGGGCCGGCAGCACAGAGCAGTGGAGGTGGATCCTCTGTTGTTTCCAGGCTACAAGCGACGAGAGCCATTGTAGTATTCATGTTGTGTGAAGTGGCGACATTTACTGTAGCGCACTGGAGGAAACACACTCGTACTGTCCAACCCAGGAGGCACAACAGCGGCTTAGAGAGAATCTCAACTCTGTCCATGGAAAAAGGCAAAAAAAACAACTGATCTAAAATCATAGATGTACAGGGAAGGAAAACTGTATAACTGTGAGTGGATTTATTTATATCACAGCTGCAGAGGAAGAGAAAAAGAAAACATTTGCAGAACAAGTCACTTTTCTTCTTTGTAAAATTCATAACAGATGGGTTAGAAATTTTTAGAAGTTTATATTTTTATTTAGTCTTTTTGTGTTTCTTGGTTTCATTTTTCATTTGACCGTAAACTTTTATTATGTTTTTATTTTATTTATAGTTAGTTTTAGATTGAGTTTTTCAGGTATTATGAAGAAAACACTGATTTACAGAAGATTGAAGCGTTACACATTTTGCTATGATGTTTTAGTTTTGTTTTAGTTTTCATTAAGTAAAAAAACTCTCAAAATGATTGGATTGGAGAAAGTAACTTTGAAATCAGCTGCTTCATAATGGAAATAGATGATGGTGTTAATAAGACCTGCACACATTAACAAATAAATAAAGAGACAAACAAAGTAACATTATAAGGTGTAATAATTATGAAAATAATTATACAAAACTGAGAAATGATTTCACCTATTCAGTTTCAGTCTTTAAAATCTTGAAAACCATAGTGAAATATGATTAAAACTAAAAACAGAACAGAAAACACTTCATACTGTTTAAAAAGGAACTTTGAAATTAACATCAGAATCTCTTGTTTTTATAAAATATCTGAGTCCTCACACTCATGGTATAACAGTCAGTCTGGTCGTTTACAAAACTTGTAGTTTCATTAATTCACTACATAAAAAATGGAGTTTTATCACTTGAATCTGTGCAAATATAAATGTATAAAAGGATTTGTGTCTGAGCATAATGAGAGATCCAATAAAAGAGCTCTTGTTCCACCATCAGTCACAGTCAGGACATCTCTGTCTCTAATGCTTCACTTTTGACCTTTCTTATATTTATCTATCTTCTGGGTTCTTAAACGATATTGAAGTGTCATTCTAAATTACTTATTCCCCTTTTGACCATATCTCTTCACCACAGAGTGAGACCACTGCATATTGAACAAAGGCTCATTTATAATTGGCTTAAAACAAGATAGAACTTGAGAAAACTTTTCTACATAAAGTCGACAAAAAGCTCAACTAGTCGACAGCCTCTTCTGGACACACACTTGTGCTGTGGTGTCCCCCAGGGTTCAGTCCTGGGCCCCATTATATCCTCCAAATACATGCACCCTTTGTGTTACAGTCTGTAAATATTTCTCATTTCATTATTTAGCCAGTGCATCTATTCTCTTTTCAGACCCAGTGACCAGGTTAACATAGCAACCATCCACAAAAATCTGGATTACATTCTTTTAGTCATTTTTGGGCCTCCTTATCTTCCTGAGCTGTTATTTCCACTGATCCAGGATTCAGTTGTAACATCTTCTGGTAAGATGATACTGGATAATCCAAGCAGTATTCAGTATTGGAAACTGAAGAATTATTTTCTCTCAAAGCCCCAGTTTATGAGGATGTACAAAATTTTACATGGAGTAGCATAGGAGGACATTATATAGGGTTTCCAATACTGAATATATGTACATGGATTCAGCAGAAGATCCATTAAAAGTATTTTAAAACTATTTTTTGGTCATATCATGCCCTGTTTCGACATACCTCCCAAGTAGTCTCAAGGCACAACAGGAACCACCAGGGTTAAAACAAAGCTGTGCGGCTCTTAAAGTATTAATAGCAAAATGAAAGTGGTCCATTAAAGGATAAAGTCATGTTCTGTGCAAAATTACAGTGTTTGCCTCTTAGTTGTAGTGCAGTGGAAGACTAAAACACTTTAATACCGTGTCCATGCAAACAGATAAACAGATATTTTCTTCCTCTGTTAAAAAGAAAAATCTGTCCACACCATTTTCATCTTACAAGGAATCTGTGTCCGCAAAAAACAAATTAAAAAAATGACTGTTGGACTTAAAACTGAGGACACTGTGGATAAAAGTGGACGTAGCAGACTTAAGCGTTGGTTCAGGTTGTTGAAGTGTATTATTTTTCCATGCTGTCCTCGATCTACTGCAGGTCACACACTGATTTATACACCTGGGTTTGATGTTTCAGGTGCAGCTTCATTACATAAAGCAACAATAGATATGACATAAATCTGCTTTTGTGACCTAAAATGCTGTTTACATGTGGATGAAATGCACAAATGTAAAGAAAAATGTATTTTGCAAAATACCTGTAGGAGTGTGGACGGAGGATAAATCACTTCAGATAAATATATTGGGGTTTTTTAACTGCTTATTGACATTTTTTTCCCTTTACAAATCAGAAGGCAGACATTGGAACAGTCTGCTTTTACTTTACTCTGTTATATCTCACTTCTTAAGACTCGTTTTAAGATCATCCACATCTCTGTAAATTGTGTTATTGCTCTTTAGATTTTTTTATTTTTTTAATTTGGTTTATAACCTGGTTGGTAGCTTTAGATGCTGCTGATGCAGTCATAGAGGATGCATTGTTGCGGTTGTTAGTGTGATACTTATTTTTCTTTGATTATTTGAGTGTTTTATATTGACCATTATGAAGCACTGTGATAGTTATACTGGATCATGCAGAAATTATTATTATTATTATTGTTATTATTCATCCCAGCTGCTACAGTATATAATTTACATTATATAAGATGTAATTTCCATTGGATTTGCCTCACAGACCAGTAAAGTAAAGCTCTTCATTCCATCTTCATCCTGTTTTGAAGTCAGACCTGTTTAATCTGACACTCCCAAGTACGTTCAATCCATAGCTTAGACATACTTGCAGCTACTGTCTGACCCAGTCATCCATGACTTTAAGCAGCCGGGGTTTGATTTGATGAGTTTCCTTCATGATTGGAAGTCCGAGCTCAAATATACCTTTAAACCATCAGTATGAGATTCATCACTTCACCAGCTGTTACCGCTTTAAAAGTAAGACTTCCTCTTAGAAATAATGAAACCCCATTTGTTCTTCTGCATAGTCAATAGACTTTCTAATAATTATTTCTTGGCTGGTAAAAGTGGAAGGAGTGAAACTCTCTTTGTGCAGCGTGAACTTCTGAAGTGAAGATAAGGAAACAATTTACACTGTGTCAACGACGAGCTGTTTGTGGAAACTAATTAAATCTGGTGTTATCATGTGGGACTGTAAAAATAAAGCGCAAAGATATCTATTAAGATTACGTACACAGTCACACAAAATGATCCACCACATGTATGCATTTACAGCAGAATATGAATCACAAGAGCGGCCTCGTACCAAGGGAGAAATGTAAGAGTATACAGCAGAGCCTCCATTATGTCAGCACCGAAACCCAGCAGACAGACTCATTCATCTTCTGTTCATTATGAGTCTGAAGAGCTGCACTTTACTGCTAAGATACCACTTACACCATTATGCAATTCAACATGAATTGCTTACATGTGAATTATAAAGCTACTGAAAGGATGCATACAGAAAAATATAATAAAGAGGTGACAGGGCAACAAGCTCAAAGAAAAGATGATTTCACACACGAGAGCTCAGTGAACACTGTGAGGAAAAGTGATGTGAATCATATGACACGGTGAGATGTGGTGTTGTGTTACACAGCACTCCTCTTCTTCATCAAAACATGAGTTATGGGATATCTTTAGACCAGGGGTGTGAAATCACTTTAGTTCAGTGTAGTTCAATGTGATCTCTACTAGGCCAGACCAGTAAAATAATAACATAATAACCTATAAACAACATTAACTCCAAAGGTTTTTCTATGTTTTAAAGTAAAAAAATTCTAATTACATAATGAAAATGTTTATATCTACAAATTATCCTTTAAAAAAATGTGAATAACCTGAACAACCATGAACAACCTGAAATTTCTTAAGAAAAATAAGTGTAATTTTGACAATATGCCTCAGTTTATCATCTACACATTTGCATTCCAACTTACAGATCACATTGGACCTATAAATACACAAAACATTTATTAACAGGCAGAATATTCTTAAAATTACACTGACTTCTCTTAAGACATTTCAGGTTGTTCATGTTTGTTCAGGTTATTCACATTTTTTTGTGAAAGAATAGTCTCAAAATGTAAATATTTTCTTGTAATTTTATTTTTTTTTACACTAAAACAAACAGAAAATTTTTGGAGTTATCATTATTTCCAGGTTATTGTGATAGTATTTAACTGGTTCAACCCACTTGAGATTGAATTGGTTTGTATGTGGCCGCTAAGTGAAGTGATTTTGACCCTTGATTGTTAATATCTACAGTGTCAGTTTTCCATTCCACATCTGTTAGTCTGGTAATATAAACACCTTATACATGTGTTGGTCCAATTGTGGAAACTTTGCAAGAAATGTACATGAATAGTCGAGTGGTCAGTTCAGGTCAAAGGTCAACATCCCTATTCAATATTTTATATCACAGAGAAGCAGAACTAATGTTTATGGGCTGTTTCTGCCTAGTGCTACATGTGTCAGGTCTGAAAAAGTATTGAAAGTGAAACAACATATTAAATGGTGTATTTGTGGCTTACTCATGTCTTGGTTGACCAGGAATGCCTATTCCTAAATTTTGTGGCACTGAAATAAAATATCAAATATTTACAGAAACTATAGATAATAACATTATGCATACTATTAAAACATACAGTAAAATGTAATTTACAAATAAATGTGATTTGAATGAACTTACACAGCTATACTTTCCAACCACTTATCAATGATGATGATATTAGTTATTTTTTCTGCTCCTGGGAGGCACAGTGAATCATGGGTAATATAGCAAACTGAACAACTGTTGTTCTTTTCTTCCATACAGCGTTCACAGTTCACTTTGAGCCAAACTATTTTTCTCTCTAAAGTTCCGAATCTCACTTAACATGACTGAAGACTCACCAAAACACAAATGAAAATAAAGTACAAACATAACTATAGATAAAAATAAAAAAAACAATCAATTTACAAGACATTCTAAGTTGAGTTAATCTCAATTGTTCAGTGAAGCCTATTAGACCAATAACTAACGTTGCTTCCAAAAGCTCATGAGCTGCAAGAAAAAAATGTCAGTGTCAACATGTGTGAAACAGCAGCGGGAGACATAATGATGAAGCGTTGCATATTTTTACTGAGAAATTTAGTGTGCAGTGAAAAAGCAGTTGGTGTTCCAGATCCCCCTCAGGTTCCTGGCAAAACACTGTGGGTGAAACCAGCAGAAGTAGATGTAGTGACCTTGGTGCGACGATAGCAGCGGCTGCATCAGTAATAAGAGGTTGAACCAAAGTAGTAATAATACATAGAGAGGGAACGGCTTTGGAAAAGATCAAGAGAGCATCAGAAACGTCCAGCCCTGAACCTTCTGGAACCCTCTAGAGGAAGACGGACGGTCATGACACATGAAATAAAACTGAGGTTGAGAACCAGGGTTATTTCACAGAGGACTGAATAGTGAACTCTTCCTAAATTATTTTTTAGCTTGACTAGTTTTCATTTTCTACAGATAACTGCTCTGAATTACTATATTTCATCTGAAATATGGCAGACATATTGTCAGACATTTCTACATTAAACCAAAATGTTCATTTTACTCAAATACATCCAGACACGATAAGATAAGGAGTAATAATGTGGTAGTAGTTGTAATAGTATTAGACACACGCAGAACACAAACTGATAAACATTACCATCATTTATACATTTAGAAACCAACTTCACCAGTGCATAAACATCTGTTCTCAGCTATCCAAATTAAATCTCGGACTTATAAATACTTTTTGAATCATTTTTTAGTATTGAAACCCTGGTTTTTAGACATTACAAACACATCATGTCTCACATGTTGAACAGTGACCTCTTCTCTTTTGATAGTTTTTACCTCCTCGAGTCCTCACCTTGAACTAAGGAGGAGACATGAGGAAAGAGGAGCTGATGAAACACGCATGAAATAAACAAATGCAGGATAAATATAACATGTTGAACAGCTGCATCATCTGCTGTTTTGGCGGTTAGTGTTGTTTTATGATCTTAAAACTTTTATTTCAAGTGGGGATGTCACTCATGTTTATTTAACACATGCAACATTGATCATGTATTTGATCATTCTGAATAATGCAACTTTGGATCGAGGAAATGTGATTCTTTAGGTCCTACTACTGCATGGTTTATACCGTGATTCTTTTTAATACTGTGGGTTTGATCACCAGTGGGTCATAGTTCCTCAGCCATTCTCCTCGTTGTTCAACCTTTCTGCTTCCTCATGTGCGTTGTACAGAATTAAGAAGTCATTAAAGACGGTTCACCAAGATCAGTTTTCGGTCATAAGTGAGGATTAAGGAGTCAAAGATGAAAAAAGAGTCATGACAGGAGCCTACTGTCGCCTATAAAGACCTTCGTCAAAGCAGACATTTTATCTTCTAAATGCAGGAAAAGCACATATTTTAACAATAACATTAACAATGGCTCTTTTTACCGTATTTCCTCAAATAAAATGAGGGAGTCTATTACAAGCCGACTCTAATGACAGCTATTGTTGAGGCTGACACGAATAAATAAAAGCTGGTGAAGAATTGTATAGATAAACGCCTGGAGCCTGTTGTGTAATGTGTAGTGTTGGTATTAAGCACAATATACACTTGTAAAAAACAATATATTCAACAAAATAATCTACCTGTTTCTGTTTTTTGTTTTTTTTATAAACTGTTGCCCATAAATGTTCCAGATCCCCCTCAGGTTCCTGGCGAAACACTGTGGGTGAAACCAGCAGAAGCAGCGGTAGATGTAGTGACCTTGGTGTGATGGTAGCGGTGGCTGCATCAGTAATAAGAGGTTGAACCAAAGTAGTAATAATACATAGAGAAGGCCATAGAATAAAATATTACCACCTCTTCGCATGAAATGAATGTGGCAATGTGATTTATTCTTGATAGATAAAGTGTAACTGGGACTCAGTATGTAATCATTGCACCAGGTCAAAGGTGATTACTGATGTGTATAAGAAGCATTAAAAGTAGAATGTGTCTGAAAAACAAAACTGTTCCAACTTTATAGACAATAGTGTATTTGATTGACTTCTGTCACTGCAGGTGTGTGTTTTTCTTTTCCAGTGGCACTTTATAGAAACTTACAAGAGCAACAGAAAGGAAACACTTACACAGAAGAATAATGAACGGTTTCTGTTAATTAAAACACTAGAGGACTTTTATTTTGAAATGGTAACGAAGTGTTGCATTTGTAGAAAGGTATTTTTTATGTAATACAACCATTTCTATTTACTAAACAAAAATCAAGATAAGGTCAAATAGATTTATATGTCACATACACAGTTATGCATTTTTTTATATTTTTTTTTAATTGTACCTGCAGCTAATAGTAAAACAGAAAAAAAAAGATATGAGTAGCTCTAATGTGTACAAACAATTAACAGTTTTGCAGATGTGGATAAGGTGCATGGACAGTGTTTTTCCTTGTGGTAGTCCTGTCAATATTAAAGTCGTGTGTCAAATACAAGCCTCCCTCAAATAAAGGCGTGGTAACTAATTATATACTACTACTACTATTTGAGGAAATGGTTACCATAAGTATAAGCTAGCATTCCATTTACCTAACATACACAATGCTGATGCCTGAAACTGACAGATCAAAATGGAATTCAGCCATTATGAATGATCCCAGTAATGTGTGTGTGTGTGTGTGTGTGTATGTGTGTGTTTTCTGCCTTAACAACATTCAGACTGTTTGTTGTGAAAATGGCATTAATGGATGACTAGGAAACCTCAGCAGCAGCCGTTTTATTTAGTGACATCTAGCAGAGAAGCTGTAGATCACAACAAATTGAATAAAACGCCCTATTGCTTTATATTCCTGGTCCTCGCAGCGGTTACAGGAAGTTAAAAATAGCAGCAGAAGTAATCGTACATGCAGAGGTAATAGTATCCCTGGAAGAGACTAAACCTCTCAACCCTGCCATCTAAAGCGGGGATCTGAGTACACATACCCACTCACGGGATTATAAAATCAGTGATATACGGAGTAATTGAGGCATCACCAAACTCATAACGGGGAGTAAAATCTCATTGGTTCCAGTGGGATTCAGTGGTCTTCCTCATTACCATCATATCTCCATGAGCCGTGTGAGCGCTAGTAAAAAATGGCCAGAGGTCTGAAATGGGAGACCAGCTGTGATTCTCTTAGCACATGTCAGAGCAGCTGTCTGGAGGGGCCCACGCCGGGTGCCCTGATGAGGCTATAAGCACCGTGCCCAGCACCCATCCATCCACACTGACCCTGCAAGTCGCCTCTATTTATTCCTGGGACTAATTGCGCCGAATGTGACACTTAGCGATGACAGCATGTGGTGAACGCAAAGTGTTCTCACTGAATCTGTGCTCAGACGGAGAAAAGCCACTGCTGGAGCGTGTGTATACACCCGTGTGACTCTCACAGTGTTGCGCTCATGTTGCCGGGAGACTAAAGACAGCTTAAAAGGTGAAAGTCATCTCTGCCAAATGTCTGGAAATATCAACATGTGTGTATACAGTAGATATGCAGTTGGAGGTAGGACTGACACATCATCATATTGTGTAAAAACTCTTATCTTTAAATCCAAAAACGACTGTTCCTTTTCATTTAACTGGAGTTGGAAAGCTATTTTTACAAATATCGCCAAGTATCTCCCTGCTACCCCATACTAACGATGTTTAATCAGCAGGAGCTGCACTTTAAATGGCAGACTCAACACAATTGCTTTTTAATGAGGAATTTATATGCAACAAAAAAAAACAATTAAGTGAAAAAGTTTTCAGAATTTAATATTATTGCAGATTTTATTGCCAGTTTAAAGAGGATGGAAAGTTAATTATTAAGGGATATACAATAGTATACCAACCAACCAAACTCAACTATGATGTGATGAAACAGGAAATAATCAATGATGATTGGAAAAATACAGTAGACACTACAACTGTAATTATAGTGAAACTGTTATTATCTCAGGTCCCATGAAATAGTTGTTTCCTTAGGTCAGGGGGTCCCAACTGATGGAGTCGGGTCTAAATCCAGGCCGCGAGAGGCTTTCATACAGCCAAAACACTATTTGGTCATGTCTTTTATTGTCATTAGGGTCTTTTTAACAGAGGTCGACTCAGTGATACTATCAGGGATTGTGGATATCCCCTTAGTTTTAGACTGAAGTCACATCAACATCAACTTCATGTATATTTATATGATCATGTATGCTCTTAAAGCCACACCCATTCATGGCTCATAAATCGTAGGTGTTCCAGTATTATCACAGCACAATTATTTTTGACATAATATCCTGATACTGATTATTGTCACAATTCCACATACAAGATCCAACAGATAACACGAAGTTTAGGTGGACGTACTTGGTCGGCTAAAGAAAAACAAAAAGACTGTAATGGAAACTGACTGGAACATCATGTCCTACCTTGAAACAAAGCTACAATGGTCAGTCATTCCTTAGACACACAATACAATACAAAAACATAGGACACACACCTTGTTTTCATACGTGAATGTCCACCAATGTCAGTGTTCTGCCATTACAGTCTCCTTCTGAGGTGTTTGGCTATTAATAATGTCATCTGGCCCATGTCATTATTTTCAATTACTTTGAATTTTAGACACCAAAAGGGGGGCTGAGTGTTGAAAAGATACCTAGTATGTAATGGGGATGAGAAAAGACTTAATTATTGGAGCCTACTGAGGTTATTTTGCATAATGGTTAGAATGGTTTCCAGACAAGATGTTAATGTAATATATTAGTATATTATACCTGGACGATGCACTCAGGAGTCATTCCTTCCAACTGAAAGTCGCGTCTCCAGGTTTTTCTTCCACATTTTGCAGCCAACTGCACATGTGGGTGAACATTTCCCCCACTGGCCTCTTCCAAAGCCTCCTTAACTTTGTGATGCCTCAGATTTTACATCACTTTTCTTGGCGTTCAGAACATTTAACACATAGCAAATTTTATTGCTTGTTATAAAAACTGATTGTAAACAGTGTAATGTACAGCCTTTTTTTGCAGTTGTGTTTTGTCAGCACTTTTATAGATGTGCCTTTTATCGCTGTCATCTACAGGAAACAGTTTCTTGGGATTTAAGGTTTTATTTATTTATTTATTTCTTGTTTTGCTTTTTTTTTTTTGTAGCTGCAGTACCGTATCTGACCACTAGGTGTTATTTTCCACTGTTTCAGGTGTGACGGGTGTTGTCATTATGATGGCATCGCATTGATGTCCCTTCTTAACCCTTGGTTGGTCACATGGCCTATTCAAACATGAATGGTCACGTGGGGTGTATGCACACCCCAATGATAAAATATTTAAAAGGGTAAACATACAACTTTTTTATTGATTCAGGATACATTTGCAAACACAATGAAACAATTTAA
>JAPQRQ010000003.1:20235987-20253849 GCA_037367365.1 Apogon talboti | reverse complement strand
TCTTCTTCTTCTTCTTCTTCTTCTTCTTCTTCTTCTTCTTCTTCTTCTTCTTCTTCTTCTTCCTCTTCTTCTTCTTCCTCTTCTTCTTCAGCCACACAAAATACACAAGACACACAAATAAACAAGAACAATAACAAACAAGAAAAACAATGACAATCCTCCCTCACTAAATTCTTTAGGATCCTCTTAAAATTATTGTTTATTTTTTAAAATATGATACACACAATGTCAAAAATACAATAGTAACAGTATTTCCAGGTCTCAAAGGTGCATATTAGTTCCAGATCCAGGCACCATACCACTATGTGAGACCCGATTTTAATAAAGAGAAATATTCAACAAATTTCAATGAGACATTTTTGCAGGTTGTCAGTGAATAATTGCAACAAGGCGAAATTATGACTTGTCTTTCTGTGATAATTTCATGACAAATCATTCATTTTACTGAGCAAGATAATGCTGTTTTTGTAATAATTTCTCTCAGTCTAGTTGTAATTATAACGAAGACTAATGCGGCAACAAAGCCACACATCAGTCTGAAAAGGACCCATACTGTGAGCCTTACATGTGCAGAGCTCCCTGAGGGTTTAATGCAGGTTCCACTCATGAATTCCACTCATCAAAACAAACCGTACGTTTTCGACCTGACTAATCTCACCCCAAACTGATCCTTGTGTTTGGTCTCCTGCCGCGAAACTCACAATCGCCACCGCTGACAACTCGACATCCCATAGTAAACTCCTCCGGTCCTGTTTATCGGCGTGGTTTGCTTACAGTGCGAGATCACCGTACAGACGACAGACACAAACAGTCTTCAGAAGCCAGACTTCAAAGACGGCTCACAGCACGCATTTAAAACGGAGCAAATTAGTGAAACATCCTTTCAAATGGAATAAGGAATTATGATTCGCCTTGAAGGTTGCAGAAGCATGAGTCACCTTTGTTAATACTCATCTCCCCTGCGGTGTTTTATCACTGAAATTGCTCCCAGGCACTGTTGTTCAGTAAGCCGCAGAGGAAAAAAAACCCAGAAGATTGAAGAGCAGGAGCTACAATGACTATCTGATAAGGTGCTGGGTGACTCATTGTTGATTAGTAGTTTTCAGACGACAGGTATGTTTCTGACTGGCCTTTGCAAAACTATGCGTGACTGCATGCATATGAGACTGAGTGTAGATAAATGGACAATTATAGATGTGAATCTGAGGAGACAGCGCAACTATGATTTTAAGTCACTGTGATTTACGTCTGGTGGATGGAATAAATATCACGCTGTAATCTGAACCTGTGAAAGGGAAGCATCAAAAGCCTCGGTGTGGGAAAGTTTGAAATGTAATTTGTTGATGTTTGTGCCAGATTGAAGCTAAGTTTTGAAGACTCGTATATTGTTTTCAGTGCTATTATTTTGTCTTCCAGTTTACTTTCTCGTGAGCCGAGTTTCATATTTATTATTGTTCTCCCAGCGCATTAAGTCTTATTGTAAATGATAAATATGAAAACTTCTCAAAATAAAAGTTCTGAAACTTTTTTCACAGAATGAATAATGCATTATCTGCACTAAGGCTGATGTTTTTCTAAAAATGTTTTCTAGTCAAATGGGCAGCATGGTGGTGCACTGGCACCTCACATCTAGAAGGTCCTGGGTTTGATTTGTGTGTGTGTGTGTGTGTGTGTGTATGTTCTTCCTGTGTCTGAATGGGTTTCCTCCACCTTAAATCACCCATAGATCTGAATGTGAGAGTGAATGGTTGTTTGTCTGTGACACGTCCAGGGTGACCCCACCTTCACCCTTTGGTAGTTGCCCCCCACCCCATGATAACCCTCTTCAGTTGTAGACATCTTCCTCCATTTAAAAAATAAATAAATAAATAAAATGTGACAATGCAAAAATTACAACTAACCAATGCATTCAAAAACTACTCTTTATGTTGGACTTAAAGCTGAAGACAGCGTGGATAATACTAGACGTAGCAGACAGAGGCTTTAATCTGTCGTGAAGGTCAAACAGCAACAAGTTAATTTACACAAAACAAACACAAGAATAAAATGGAGTGTGATGCCATTGTTTTCTCTTCGCTCTGTTTTCCTTGTCCATATGGATACACACAAAGTGGTGTATTTCTCAGATTTTGATTAATCTAAAACATTGTTTATATGTGGATGAAGGGCCCAAATGTAAAGAAAAATATCTGTTTGCAAAATATTTAAATCAGTGTAGACACTGAATGATGTTGTGTATGTTGTTCATAGTATGGGACTCCAGACAGAACCAGATTTTACTTCAAAATTGTTGATCACGTCTGATTTGGAAGTCTTGGTTCCCGACTCTACTTATAGACCTGCTCTGAAAAGTTAAAACAGACAACTTTTAACCCTTTTCCAGCCTGCAAAGTTTTATTTTCTATACTTTCAGATCATAACATGACATTTATCCTGTACAGTTGCTCTCTGCCACCAGCATCAACTTCAGTATTCTTTTAAATCTGATAACAAAGCTAGATGTCATGAGTCTTCTCTATTGCAGCAGGACGGTGGAATAATCTTGGTAAAAGATTAAAATGTATATTAAGCCAGTGTAAATCTGTGTTGATCCTGCAGCCTGTGCCTGTTATGCAGGGTTTAAGTGGGATTTTCAATTACCATAATTGTATTGTTGTAATATACACTGTAATTTCTCAGGTAAACTGAGGACAGTGTTTGGAATCTGTAACAGCTTTCCTGTAGAAGAAAGCAGAAGAAAATACATGTTTTAAATAGCAGTAAACTATCATGACTTACTCTAGTTACTTTAGTTTATAAAGTCTTTCCCTAGACACTTCAATGAGAATGTAAAATTCTTATACACATTCATAATATCTGCTTTGGTTGATCATCATTATACTGCAATTTTATGGTCAACTGGATAAATGTTTGCTGTCCTGAACCACTTTTGACTTTAAGGATAAATTATATATACTGTATTATAAGGTATCTTGCAACAAGTAAAACCACTCCTACAGTATGTTTTTTACTAAAGTGATAAACTCAGATAGTTGTGGAATTATTGTAGTCATCTGGAAATCGATGAGATTATTTAGCGAGTCATGTGTGTGGCATGTGTTTTTTTTCTTTATTTCACTTCATCCCAGTGTTTCCCGTGGTTTTCAGTGTGCATCTACTGCATATCATAGGCTTACCCAGTGTGGAATGTGTGTCCAGCAATAAGAAGACATACCATAAGTCCATACATATATAAGTTCTGCATCCTAATTTTCATTTAAATGCACAGTATGGAGGATTTATTTAAGTGTGCTGAATTCTTATAATCCTTCCATTGTGTTGTTTGTTTAACATAATGTCTGTAGCCGGCAGCTGATGATGATGTCAAATCCATTATACCAGCTGACAGGGCACGTACCACACAACAACTTTTACAGTCCGGGGTCATTTACAAAGCATGCTAGAGTGGGTCTGACCCACACACAACAACAACAGCAGACCTTCATTTCCACTCAAACACCAACCCACACAATGCTGCGCAGAACCAAAGACTCTATCAACATGCCAAAAAGGTAGGCAGATGTGCTACTACCATACAGCATCTATGCCTGCAGCTGACTAACATTAAAGGCACAGACCACCCAGTCATCTACATTTATCGGTGGATGTGTTACTTTGAAAATATCAAGAGGGAAAAATAAATCAGAAGAAGAAATATTGTCAATATGTCAGTGAAGTCATGTATTGTAGTAGAGAGCGTGCTATTCAGCTTGCTCCTGACAGTCTCGTCTTGTGTTACCACTTTGTAACACTAGAGTGAGTAGTGAGTCATTTTAGCATCAGTTCAACAGGAGAATAAGACAAGCTGCTGTTTGGGTTGGTGTCATCATCGACGTTTCATTGGAAAAGCAGGCTGCTACTACACTGAATTATGTCCTATTGTGCACTACATTTTGATCAAGCTAATGTTAGCATTAGTAGGTGGTCTGTCAGCTAGCCTGTTATTTAGCTCAACTAGCCATTAATAGTGTCTTTATACGTCACTGTTATCAAATGTGTTAACATTTATTAAGTGGTTGAAATGACTAGATCAGGGGTCACCAACTTCGGTCCTCAAGGGCTACTATCCTGCATGTTTTTGATGTATCCCTATTCCAACACACCTGATTCAAATGATAAGCCTATCATCAAGCTCTGCAGAAGCCTGATAACGACCCGTGAGGTGTGTTGGAAGAGGGAAACATCTAAAACATGCAGGATGGTAGCCCTCGAGGACCGGAGTTGGTGACCCCTGGACTAGATTGTGTTAGCCAATGTGGTCGCCGTTTTCATTACGTTCCCAGTACCATCCCTCGTTCTTCCACCCGCTTGTTGCCGTAAAGCCGACGTGACAACGGCCATGTCATGAAGTTTAAGGCGAAAACTGTGCGTCACAAACCGATAGGTGACAGCTAGATCATCCACTAGGCACTCTACATTTAATCGGATGTACCAACTGACCAACTGCCACTTTGGTGAAATACTGCTGTTAATAGTAGGAGATCATTTTTCAATCTTAATGAATAATTAGACAATAATAATCCATTCTAATAATCCATTCGCTCGTTTTGTTCAATGAAAAAAGTGCGTTTGAAGCCTGTCGGTGTTGGAACATCCAGTCTTGTCAGTCATGCTAATGAGATATGGCTACTTGCTGTTTGAACTTACTCTCCCAGTGCCACTCCTGCTTCCTCCCCTTCTCTACTTCCTCATTACCATAGTTGGCAATGGCGTCTCTTGCTTTTGTGCATTGTGTGTTCCCCATATGTCAGTGGCATGTGTCTGTTGGTGTCTGTTCTCTTTAGCCTTGGGGGGGTTGTTTATCATGCTCTCCTGCTGAATCCTGAGCTGCTGCGCGGTCGGATCCATCAGGGAGTGAACTCATGAAAAGAGCCGGTTTCACCAAATAAGAGTATTACCACGCACGAAATAAATGGATCTACACCCTCCTTGACAGACTCACACTCAGAGCAGACATAATAGGGCTTAGTCGTGAGATGGATTACATGCTATACCTAAGATTTAAGGATTCTCAAGTGCAGCGGAATGTAAATTCCACACTTCCACACCGCAGGCTGCTTCCTCAGACATTACGTGAAGTTTTCTGTGTTTAGATTTCCACCTCCACTCGTCTCAGCTTTTTCTAAATGACCCTACAGGTACAGAATCCCTTCTTTTTGATTTAGCCTTAATTGCAGGTGCCAGCCAGTGCAGCGCTCACTTATGCAGTAACCTTGAGAATTTCACAGGAAATGTGCACATATGAATGCAGAGAATGTTCAGGCTGCTATTGCTGGAGCGTATTAGCAGTTTGGTGTATAATACTTCCATCATAGTCTTTTCACGTGTTTGACCTGCCGTCCAAAATGAGCCCTATTTACTGGGTCACTGAGGTATACGGAGATGTTTTGTTTACTAAGAATTAAAGCTATACAATACATTATTCAGTGGATGACGGTAAAAGGCCTGGGGCAGGAGGCACAAACAGTGCATTATGCCCTGTAAGTGTGCAGAGAATTTTAGAGTGTTTGCGCCTGCAATTGGCTCAGTTTATTTGCCTTTATTCACAATTGTTTTTGCTCTAATGACACAATGGTGCAAACACAGCCTTAATGTTTTGAACCTGAGAGTAGTTTGCCTTTCTTTTGTGTGGATTTTCCAGTGCGACAGGTGTTTCTGTGCATTTTGACCAACGATGGGTCCATAATGAAACTGCTAGAAACCCTCAGATAGCACATCTTGACCAAGCAGCTCTCCACAACATTCATGTGAGGTCCATGCTGTACTTCTACAATGTTTCACATCTATAGTAGTACTATAATAATCTACTGAAGTGTCCATCAAAATATACCTCAATTCATGTAATTCAGGCAGGTCTGAAACATGTTTGGGTAATGTCTGACTCTTCAGAAAAAGTGTAATGATGTGTAAAATTAAGCGGTATTGAATATATCTGCAGACACTTTAGTACTGATGTTCTGTTTTTAACACTTACAGTCACTAAGTGTGTGTTCTGAAACGGTTATAGTCCAGGATTGTGGGAGAGTAAGGATATATGGATATGGAATAAAACAGTCTGTCAGTACATTTTGCAGTGAATTGCACCCTTTGCTGGTTCTTTGTGAATTATACACATTATTTTTCCTTCATTCACACCTGTTTTGCACCTGCAAATCTGTGCAATCCTTTGGTGGATCTGGCCCTTAATGGTCACTGAGATGAGATCAGTACAGTGGAGCTGATACTTTACTGTCAGGACCTGTTCTTTTATATTAGCAATGACTAACCTGACTTAATTGTTTTGTTGACATAGCTGTTTTATTTGATTTATTTCTGTTTTCTTAAAAAGGCTCTGGTAAAACTGTTTAGATGAGCAGTGCTGTTGCTACTGAAATATTATGCATTTAGCAAGTAATTAGCTACATTTTAGGCAGGTAATTATGAACTCTATTTACAGATGGGTGAGTAATGAACTCAAAATCCCATCTGAACTCTTTAAAGATGACACCATTTCCCTCCATAGGACATGAGGGATCCCTGAAGTGTTTGATGACTATCATACTGATGTGAATTATATACTACATGCCTTCATAGCAATCGAATTGAGCACCTAAAACCAACATGATAGACAGTGCCCTCCACCTGCACCTCCACCAAAACCTAAGGCTTCAAAACAGTCTACAAACCAAACCAAAGGATGATGTTACTGCGGTTACTGCTTCTTTGAAGCTGTTCTGGGAGCAGATGATGGCTCAACACCTCACTAACACACTACAGTACTGCCACCTGACTGCAATACATAACCTGTTTGCATAGCTCAACAAAGGTCAGGAATAATTCAGTAAAATTATCTTTTAAATTGACAAGCAGTGTATGTGTAAATGCTAAGTACTTTTTTTTCACCATTAAGGTCCCATGTGGCACCAGCTGGAAGACGCCTCTCTATTGTATCACATGTCCTGTTAATTAGACCGGCTAGTGCTACTACCAGTTTGCATAAAGTCGACATCCCCGTTATCAAACCCATGTATGTGTTAAGTTCACGGTGCTTAAATTACTTGTCAGTGTTTAACATATTTCCTAATTAGCAGTGTGGTGTTGTTTGATGTAGTTGTTGTTTTCAGTCAGTTACGTTGTTCTTGTTTGCATACTCTGCTCCATCTCCACCCTCTTGTATAAATATAATCATTTCTGGCTGTATAAAATCAAAATTGGCCAAAATTGAGGCCTCAGAGCAGCAATCCCAAACCCTTACATGATGTTTGAGTGATTACATTTAATTCTTTTTTACAGTCTATTCACAGTTCTGCAGGAATGCAGCGGGTCAAGACCTTTGTAAGACGCTATTTGTTTTGAACTTCCATTTGTTGCTTTTCTGCATGTTCATAAGGAAGAAGGACACATGACTGCAGCTGCTCTGTTGTTTGTAATTTTACTGTTACTATAAGGTCCCACATTCTTTGTAAGTCTCCAGATAAGCGCATTAGACAAACCCTTAAAATGTAAATGTGATCTTTCTAAGCTGTTGGCAGGCATCGCAAATATTGGAGGGATTGCCTCTTTTATGGTGTAGAACTTAATGTGTGACATTTTTCCTTTAACAATAGAGTTAAGACGACTACCAGCTGAAAGACTATAATGTTTATGGTACCGTAACAAAGTGCAATTGTCAGGAGACTTAGTGTTTCAGAAAGCACTGGTAGTGAAATGTTCCCTGCTTGTAGTAGGTAACCATGGTGCTCCCACTCCCCAGACACATTAAGCTCTTGTCAGTGACGTGGTGGAGACTCAGGCCGGGAGCTGAACAAGGTGTTCTCACCTCTCTGCTCCCTGCTCTTCTTGACCTTCATTAAAATGCCACGGCCTGTGGCAATTAATGCCACCGGCGCACCTGAAATAATACAAGGCAAATTAACCTACGGATCAGACGGCCAAAAGGTGTTGGTTTAAGCAACAGCTGTACACTTGTAGAGTAACTACCCAGGCTCCGCGGGTGCTAATGAGGGACTGCCTTGATAGTGTTATGAATAATGGATGATACTAACAATGTGTGGAAAGAAATCTGAAAATCAAAGGGAGGTGGTCGTTACCCTCCTGTTCTGCATTTAGGAGGATCAAAATGTTAAGCGGATAGTGTTATAAGTATGGTGTTTTCTGCATCATCAGGTGGAAAAGTAATGATAAAATACAGAACAAAACAAACTAAAAAGTAGGAGGCAATATGATGTGATCCAGCTCGGCCAACTTTAGGAGTAGTGTAAAGTCAACAGTTATTTTTGATGAGATGACACATAAAACGGGTTACTTGTGAATGAATCCACAACTATGTATTATAGTATTACAGACCTACACAGTGCAATGGAACATTTTTGCATTTTTTAAGTTTATTATTATGGATAACTTTTATAGCTTTGTTATTTTTTGGAGCAGCAGGCAGCTGTTTTCAGTGAGGAATTTCTCATAAACCTTATATATGTTACTCATTCCACACAAAACAGCAGATAAGATTAGCATTTAGCCAACAATTTCCATTATATCTTTATGCAAGTTACTCATATGTATCATCTCAGTGTAATTTGAAGGATCTTTTACGTGTTATGGTCAAACAAATAGACTGTAAATCTCGTACTTTGCCATCAAAGACAACAGTATTGCATCCCGACTTCTGTAAGTTTTTAACTGAGGAAGTAACAGCTCCTTGGTAAGGGTTAGGAAAAGGTCCTTGGTTTGGGTTAAAGTTTAAGTATTTACAGGTTTTTTTAGTAGTAATGGGCAAAATCCACAATTACACTCTACCACAAAACATGAGAATTCTGCTAAATCTATCAGAGAGATGTGGAGGTTAAGTATGGGATTGGCAGCTGTTCAACAGATATGTCTGAACTGAACTGTATTTAACCTGTGCACCTTATTACTTTTGTTAGTAACTTTTTATTTTTCTATCTATTTTTATTATTATTTATGTATGTGTGAGATTATTTGCTTGATTGTGTTGCTGCCGGACACCTGAATTTCTCCTTTGGGGGATTGATAAAGTATTTATCTATATTTCTATCTTTAATTACTGATCACTGGTCAGATTCGGTCATATACCACCTGCATGTGATTCTGCTCCAGCCTTGACACCAACAGCTTAGAAACATCGAACACAACATGGAAATTCATGGAAACTGTAAATTCATCAGTCATTTGTATCAATATTCAGTCTTTTCCATGTGATTTCTACAGTTTTTTTTTTTTGGTTTACTACATAAATGGGTAGTATTTATTATAATGTCTTTTTATATGTACTGTCACTGCCTAAATCTAACCATAAAAAGTTGAATAATTCTATTTTTACAAAGAGGCATGGTTGTTATTATAGCCTCACTCTTTTACCCTAAATTCTGGAGGTTTCATATGTGGTTAAAACACTTGAGCATTGGCCCGGTCCTGATCTCTACACTCACAGATGCAGTACATGGAATCAGAAATACACTCCCTCTGTGGTGCCTCTGTGAGGTTTTAGGGCTGCCCCACTGTCAAATTATCCACATCATGCCCATATTTCAAACTCTACATAAATCCGCATTTCTCCAGATTTCGTCTGATGTAGTTACCCATAGTTCAAAGCACTGTGATGTCAAACATGTGTTTCCCAGAAGCCTCAACGCATGAAAAAAAGTACAATAAAATCTAGCATATTGGTGCACTTGCACTATGTGTCTAAATTTATGAGGAGAGACATGAAGGATTCTGTATGGGCACATAAGAAACATATGAAATTAGACAAATAAAAGAATATAATGTAAAGAATGTGATTTTTTTGTTAAATTTTACTGCTGATAAAACGATTTTTTGACAATTACATCTGTGGCTAGAGCCTGAAAGCTGTCAGTTATATCAGAAAACAGGTCCTTTATGAGCAAAATAAAACCTATGTATTGTATTGTCATGGTAATGCAATGTCATATATCACAAAGTTCTGCTCCTCTATCTATTTATAGCATTTCCAGCTCTTGCAGTCTCTCACATTCAATCACTTAAAACATGATGGCAATTAATTCTGTGAAGGTTTAGCGATTCTGCATCAGGAATGAGACTAAGACTGGGCTGTTGCTTCACACATGCCTATAAATATTCATAAGAAATGTATTTTTGGGTCAGAAATGTTGCGATTATGTGATAACATTTTACTCTGGTGAATGGGTTGCATTTAGCAGTAAAAGGATAGAGAGTATCTGATTTGGATTCAGCACGGTTGGCAGCTTTAGATAGATAAGTCTCCAATAGTTGAGTGAAGTAATGAAAAAAAATATAATCTTTTCATGAAAAAAGAATCTGCATGAACACTTTTGACACGATTTCACTTGATTTTTATTATGTCTACGCTATTTTCACCGCTTTGTGTTCATGAATCACAGTAATTTAGAATTAAGCCTAATTTTGTAGAGAATAGCTGTGTTTCTCAGATGTTTTATAGGAGTAGGTTTCTGAATTATCCACCATAATAACACTGAGAGCCTCCTTTTTCTTCCAACGTAGAATAATGAAATATTTATCCCGTAATAATTCGATGACATAATAATTTGATTTGGACTGCCGGCTGTGTCACTCTTGAGCTTGAGAAACAATGAGTCATTCTCACTCGTTCCGACCCGTGGAGTTGGCTTTGTGGGTGTGGATAGACATTCCAAATAAGTCGTAGTGAAGTGGATTGAAGCCAAACAAAGGTTGAGTCATGCAGTTCATGATGAGAGTTGGTATACTCATGAATGTGTCAAACATTAGAGGCACTTTGAACAACACTGTGAAGATGTGATCTAGACCAAATTACAGACACGGATTCCTCTAAAAGGGGTCGTCTGTTTAATATTAAATGATCCTGGCTTAAAACATTTTTCTCGTTGTGTTACCTGGAGGAAAAACTACAACTATGACATGAAAAAAACCACAGCTGTACCTCGTCCTACTCTCAAAGACACTATAAATATTTTCATAGCCCCTGTGTGGATGTGCTATCACACTTCCCACTCCGGTTTGTTCAAACATTTAAACAGTGACTCAACAGATGTGCAGTGGCACGGAAAACTTGTTCCGGTTGAAATTCTCAGGCTTATAAAACAAGGATTTGTACCAGTTACACATCTGGCAATTAATGGATGGTAATGATACTGGTACTGTAGTAGCTTTTTAACCCATAAAGACCCAAACAGCCACTGGGGACATAAACCATCTACTGATCTAAACTGTTTAATACCTTTTGATCCATTAATCCTATCCTAATACATGTAAATAGTTGGTGTAAAATGCAGTTTGTCGTCTTTTCACGGTCATCAGATATGACCCATTTGGATGTTCAGAGGCTCCTTTAGTTACCATGGAAACACGGTCATCTTCTACAACATTGATTCACCAGTAAAACCCATGGAGTTGGATCAATGACAGTGGATGGACACACTTGTTTTATGTTCAGTTAATGTTTTAATTTATGGAAAAAGTCACTTGTTCTTCAGTTTTCTCTTTTTTTTGGCATAATAACCCTCAAGTTTAATTTGAACTTTTATGAACATCTACATGGTCAGTACATTAAATATTGGAAAATACCTGATTTTCACTGGAAAAATGCAAAATACAAAAGGTAATATTATAATAAATAGTGACAAATCACTCAAGAAATGTTAAATAGAGAAAAAAAATCATTTGGGAACTAAAACAAAAGTAGGACTGGGTCTTTATGGGTTAAACACGTTTTAAACACAGAACACATTTCCACAATAGCTTCTTCCCTGCTACTGTAAGACTGATGGCAGGAGGAAAATGCTATAAGTTTGTCCCTCTGTTCACAGACACTATAAAAGGAAAGGATATGTGCAATGTCCTTAAGTGGATAGTATTTATTTTTGGATATTTATTACAAGTCACTGTGCTATTGTCTTTTAATTATTTTTACACTGCTTTTATATTTTTAGATATTTTAATACTTTTATACTGCTTATATCTTTGACTTTTAGTTGATTGTGTATTTTAACCTTTATACCTGCACTCTGAGAGACCTCTGCATAATAACTCCTATGTACCTGAATGTGTACAAATGGCAAATAAAACTATTTATCTAAAGTTTGGACATTTTGGACATATACAAGGCAAATTAAGAAAGGGAAGTTTATTTGTATTGCACAATTCATACACAAGGTAATTCAAAGTGCTTTACAAAGGAACAGACAAGTTATAAATACGCAGACAAGAATAAAGATTAAACAGAGTAAAATATTGAATTTTAAATAGAATATTGAAAATTTTCAACAGTTCAAATAGAAGGAGAGGAGTGCAGATGAATGCATTTCAGTCGCCATATGCAGAGCTTAAAATACATGTTTTCAGCTTAAACATTGTCAGAGTTGGGGCTTGTCTAATACCATCACAGAGACTATTCCAGATTTTAACTGAATAAAACTGAAACACTGCTTCTCCCTGTTAAGTCCTGGCTCTGAGGACAAGCAGAAGGCTTTTCCCTGAAATTATGGGGTACAGATGGGTGACAACCTGATGGGAGTGATAATATAATCCTACTGCTTTCTGGTTATTGAATAGTATCACTTCACTTGTTATCACTTTCCAGACTTTGGGCAGCACCTCGATAACCCTTCTGTAATCACACAGACACTAAAACACAAATCTGTCTAGGTTTAATTAAAAAAAACACAGAATTTAGAGAGTGACTTCTACAAATGACACAAATAACCATGTTGGTAATGTGGATACACGATAACCGAACTAAATATGATGTGTTAAAACTGGAACAGATGGGTTTGTTATGATAGAAGATATTCTTAGACAGCCACACCACACAAAAACATCAGCACACAATTGTATGTTTTACTGTCACAAAATGCTTATCAAGATCATCCATTTGGCTCAAAGTAAACATGCGCAAGATACACTTTCCTTCTTTCTGGAATCCTAAGAGTGTCAGTGACATCTCTGTATTATTCAGGAAATAGGAGACAATCAGATTTCTGTAATAAAAGTTATTAAATAACAGAGCAAAATACTTAGAAATGACTACAGTATGAATATGTGAACTACAGTATATTTACAAACTAGTGATACATTTTCAATAAAATCTTGTTTTTGTTTTTAGCTGTTCTTTTTTGTTGTACCTTGTGCTGATGCTAAATGCTAATGCTAATGCTAGGCACTGTGTGTGGTCCATGTAAAGGCACTAACTAACATTAGCTAGCTTGGATTATTAAGCAGCAGTTACTTTTTTTTATTATTTACTGCAACTTTAAGGTAGTTGTGTATCTGTCTAAGTTGAGTAAATAGTGTAAATGAATATAATAAATAGGTAGAAGAACAAGTAAAAAAAAAACTGATGTATCATTGGCGCAAAAAGACTATGTATTTTGTTTGCTACCAAATGTGTATAATGCTAATTAAAGTTAGCATCATACGAAGGAGTTACCTTAATATTCTGAGAAAAGATGTGACTCAACCAAAACACCTTTGTTTCTCATCCTGAGCAGTGCATTCAGGACAATATATTCTACTGTTTTTGAAACAAAAAGTATATTGAATGTAGATATTTTTGAGGTAGAGAGTATGGGATTTTTGATTAATGTTCACTAGCTTAACACATAGTTAGCAAAAAAGTATGATGAGCGATTACTATACATTAGCCTACTTGTCTTTTAACTTTAAAGTAGATGTTTAACAGTATAGGCTGAATAAATGGTATAAGTTAAATAAAAGAAACAGATATAATGGTTGCAGAACAGTTTTCTTTTTTGCTGTGTGCTGAACTAAAGTTTGCATCTTACATAGAAGTTCTTGTTGATCAAATGCATATCGTAGTCCTTCCTAATTCAACATTTATCACTATAATAACATCCAATAATGTTAGATCCCATCTAAAGTTTTCCATGCATAAAATAAATACACAACATATTTTTTGTGCTTGTTCTTGTGTCCAGCTGATTAGAGGAGTAACTATCTTTACTAAAACTATGATGGTTTCTTCTATATTTGCCACCTGTCTTTGTGTCAATATTTGTATTATTATTCTTTAGGATGTCTGATATGCGTTCAGAAAAAAACAATCCTCCATCTCATGTTTCTTTATTATGCAATATGTGATATGTGAGCTAAGACAGTTGTTCTTTTTCCTCTTTGCTGTACACAAACACATGTTTCACCTGTGCACACATGAGTACAAAAGCACCTGTGCATGGCAGGGCTCTGTGTAGCGGAGCAAATATGTCTGTTCCCAAGACGACAGCAGATAATAGAGTCATTATAACAGGACAAACACATTACACAGCTCGGTGCTGCTGCAGAGAACCACACATCCCATCAGCAGCACAGAAATACTTTTAGAGACAGGTTCACTGAAACTCAAAGAGACATGTTTAATCCTGAGCCCCGTTACTTCTTCAGATGACTTTCACATGTTTAGGCCTTAGAATATATTGTGTTTTTAGGGATGTAATATTATAAATACACATATTTGACTAATGGGATGTGAAATTATAAGGAGCAGTGGATTTTAATGCCTTTTAATTAGGTTTCCTGCAGTAATTCACTTTTCTAACCCTGACAAAAAGACGTGAAGTCTTTTTGTCAATCCATTTGTTCCTAATAACTTCTTACTGCTTTCTGTTTTACTTAGTGATAGTGATTAGTAACTTCTTCCTTTTTTAGATTTACTGCTATTGTATTGTCAGGAGAACTTAAAACATGAAACATTAATTACGAATGTTATGAAAAATATTGGCCTGATAAAATGACATAATATCTAAAGTAATGAGTGAAGCTGTAGAAACTTATTGTGCAAACTATAGAATATAATATTTATTATAGGAACAAAAGTTGATGTGTACTGTTTCTATAAAACGTCAAGTGAATTTGAAACAAACTTTTGAGATGTCACAAAAATTAAAAAGCAAACTGTGTGTGTCTATAAACAGAAACGAGGCTGCGTCATGTCGCCAACAGGTGGTGATAGGTGTGATGTTACAGTGTTAAACCATAGGAGGAGGAGAAGAGCGTTGTGTTGTTTTGGGTTTAAAATTGGCTGTGACGTCTTTTTTCATGGATCACACAGATTAAGATTAATTGAGTCCACACAGCCTGTTTCACACAGACACGCTTACACATTTTATTAGAAACTCTGGACAGATGCAGCAAACAGCTGATCGGTCACAAGAGTTAAATGTTTTCTGTTAGAATGTATTCAAATAAGGTGTTTCCATTTCCTCTAGACATTTTTCCTTTTTCACTTGTAAAATTCAGGACTTTTTAAAAATCTGCATTTAACACTTTTATTGAAACACACCCTGTGTTCTTCAACACTGGCTCTACAATGTAGTCAGTTTTTATTTGAAGATACTTTATATATTTTTTTTATTGTACCAACGTATTACACTCTGATAATGTGAATATTTTTCAGCATAGTTTGCAAAATTCTATGAATCTTAAGTTATTTAGGTTTACATTTATCTAGTGTTACAGTGTCATTTATAGGCATATTTTGCAAACTATGAATACTGGAAATTAAAAACACATGTTTTGTTGCATTCCTTCCTCCATAATGCTGATGAAGACTGGTTGGAAGGAGGACAGGCTCTTAAATCCACACTGGTTAACCCATTAAGACCCCAAATCATCTACTGATCTAAAATGTTCAGCAACTTCTGAGCCTCTAAACCTATTAATATGTTGAAATAATTGGTGTAAAATGCAGTTTGTCATCTTTTCATGGTCATCAGATATGACCCATTTGGACATTCAGAGGCTCCGTAGTTACCGTGGAAACACCGTCATCTTCTACAACATTGATTCACCAGCAAAACCCATGGAGTTGGATCAATGACAGTGGATGGACATGCTTATTTTTATGTTCAGTTATTGATATCTTTGCTGAAAAAGTAACTTTTTCATCAGTTTTTGCAGTTTTTTATATAATAAACCTCAACTTTCAACTGAGCTTTTATGAACATCTACATGATCAGTGAATTAAATATCAGAAAATACATGATTTTCAGTGAAAAAATGCAAAATACAGAGTGTAATACTATAATTAATGGTGATAAACATAAACATTAAATAAACATTATTTTGGGAAATGCCACAAAAGTAGCACTGGGTCTTTATGGGTTAAATCTGCACAGAATCAGTATTAGAAACACAGAAGACAGAAAGTAGAGCTTTAACAAACTTAATCATCTCATTGTCTTGTATCAATCGATGATAGGCAGCACTTGATATGAAAATGTCACATATTATTACTTTTACAAGTTAATATCCGTTCTGTAGGTCATCTCACTGAGGCTTTGTAAATCCCTGTTAATCAGATGATATTTATTGCCTTCAAAATATGAGGATACCAGTGAGTGTTTGGGCCGATATGACATCAGCGCTGACATGTCTTCACTCCTCCTTTCCTTATTACTTTAAAATAGTGCTTTCAGGTTAGTGAGTGTTATCACTTTATGGAGTTTGGACGTCACAGTGATGTCTATCGCCATCACGCAGGGACTCCAGCACTGATCTGTCCTGGTTTAAACCTAAAATACAAGAGTAAATCTAATAGGAAATACTTTGGAGTGTCCTTCGACTGTAGTTGGTGAACGTTGAATCGATACCTAATACACTGGAAGAAGCTCCTCAGAGGAATAGGTTACACTCAATCCTCAAATGACTTATCCAGACAGGGGTGGGGGGGTGGGGGGTGGGGGTGCTTGTGAAGATTATTTAAGACACAGATCCACAGTACTCCGTCTAAACATTTGAGTCTAATCAAATGAAAGTTGTCATCTCTTCACAGCTGCCACTGTAACTCATGATGTCTTAATTACTCCAGAAGAACAAATTTAGGCAATAAGAATCAATATCAATTGATTTCCTAATCTTCAGCGAGAAAGGAGGAAGACAGATGGCCGAGCAGAATCCAAATCTGTCCTGAGGTGTCATTATGACTGACTAACAGTTTGGGGATTCCACAGAGATGGAAGCTCCATCTCACACATGATGTTTACTCTGATCCAAATCGATTTTAATAAGCTTGAAAAGCACTTTGACAGTAATACAAATTAGACAAATATGTGTTTGCACATGGCAGAATACAGCGTATGCCTTGTGGTAACACTGATGAGGCTGTTTTTATGAATATTTACTCTCATAATAAACCCATTTGTAACAGATTTGCATCACATTTGGCTCCGCTATCGCATTTCCATGAAGCATATAACCTCTCTTCATTATGTGAGCAAAGGAAAGTTGTGTTTTTCAGATGTTTCTAACGAGGTTGCTTGTATTGCTTATACATACCGCTCTCTGTTTGTGTGTATTTGGAAATTATGTTCAATCACCTCATTAACAGTCAACACAATAGTGGAAACCGATCCTTCAGTTTCCTGCACAGACCCACAAACAACGCCTGTACATTCTGTAGTGGACTTAAAAAAACAACCACACCTGACATAAGTGGAACAAACCAAACCACAGGACTAAAGGTTTTATTTATTACTCACCTCCCATGAAGGTAACACTCATTTCAGTTTATGATGAACTCCATAAAATGAACCCAATAAATTATAAGGATAGTCCACTACGGTGCACTGTTCATGAGGACAGAGGGTTTTTAAGTGAGAGAACCTCAAGGTAAGACAGACTCACCGATTTTACAGTTTTACAGCAAGACAGTTCCATCTGAAAACATTTTCAGCCAGAGTTCTAGGTGTTCCCAGGAAAATTTGTCCAGAATGAGGATACTTTATTAATCCCAGGGGATAATTATTGTTTGTTACAGTTGTTCCATTCAAGTGTAATAAAGAGTAGCAGAAAAGAAATCATGACTATATA
>JAPQRQ010000003.1:20220767-20234964 GCA_037367365.1 Apogon talboti | reverse complement strand
CACAGCAGATCTTACCAGACCAGACTAACTAAATAAAGTTTTGATCAGATGATGATGTTAAATGCCTAGACCATGATTGTATGATTCTTTTGACACTATTTAAAACAACAGGGTTTTAGATATTTCTGTCCAGATCAAAGGAATGGATGGACTCACAAATCTGAAACAAATATGTTCTCTAAATAAATAATTCAATACACTTTGTATTACATTTTAAATGGTCTTATTCAGTTGAATTCAGTGGAGAATAAGATCATATCATACAAACCCAAATACTGAAATACAAAATAAACCTTATAATGGGTCCAGAGCTGTCTACCAGTGTAGATAAGGGATTTTTCTTCCAGGTTCCAGTTGTTACTCCACTTATGAAGCAATTTCAGAATCAGATCTCAGCTGCAGATTTTGCTCTAAATTGGGAAACCACTTTCATACTAGTGCCGGGTCTGAGATAAGATCAGTATTTGGTCTTTTCCAGCAGACAAACCAAGACTGAAGTAGATTCTAATCTTCATGCTGGTTTAATTTACTTTCATTTTATCACAGAAATCTACAGTATAAATAATTAGTTTGTGCAAAATGACCTGTATAAAGCTACCCTGAGTAAAGTGATGAGTTTTAACCTACAGACTAAAAGAGGTTTATGGGTAATGTAGTTTGATGCTGAACTCAAATCAATGAGCCAGTAAGATTATGCTTATTAATGCTGATAACTGGGATCACAACACAGATCAAACATTTTAGTCTCGTATATAAACAAGTTTCAGTGAGTTTTAATATGAAGCTTATGAGAATATGAGATTATTATGTGATGTTATTATCTTTGTTAAGTTCACTGTTTGTTGGTCCACAGTTCAGACTGAACTGTGACAGTTCTGACCTTGTTTAGATGATTCCACACAGATTTTTAGTGCAGTTACACAAAAAACCAAAAAAAATACCAAAAACATACAGAAAACACAGGTGATTTGTGATTTTACTGTGTGTTTTCTGTCTAAAAACAGAGCTATAATGTAAACGATCAGCCACAGACTGTATGACACAGTGATATTGTGACCGGCGGTCAAAATAACCAGATATGAGTTTTAGTTTGAAGAAGAAAACTTGATGATCCTATAATACAAATGTGTGTAAACAACGAACTTTATACTTTATTCAGTGAGTTTTAGACTGTGAATACATAGCATTGATTTGTTTTTGGTTTTGGTTCTGCGTTCAGGTACAAGGCTTACCCTGCTGTTGAGAATATGGAATATCAATACTACATAGAGGACCTTTAACATAAGTTGTTTAGCTGAAAAAGATTGCCAGGGCTCACTTTCATAGTGAATTCACTGATATTCACAACACAACATCACGGTCAGAAACAATCACTTCAACTCTGTGCCCTCTCTGCCTTTGACTGCCTCCACTGTATAAGACTTTGGGGGATTCAGGAGAATTTATCTGCAGAAATGGAATGAACAGAATTCTTTGTCCTTTTTTCCCCTCTGTTTTATGGCAGATGGCATTGAGCATTAAGGCACATTAACATCATCTTTAATGTGTTTAGATAGAAATCACTAGATGGCTGTTGTTTATTCTTATTATTCACATTATTAACAGAGGTAGATAAATAAAAGGCACATCAAGTCACATTGCAATTCTCAGATGACACTTGTGAATTCAGATGTATTCTTATTGGCTGTCATATTCTCTAATAAAACCAGTGATCGCACTCATATCATCCACCTCTGATGTTATCATTATGTTACTTTGCAATCCACTTGAATTATAGCAATATTAAAAACTTTATAGTTACCGTTATAGTTATAGTCCTTGGTGTGAGGGATTTTACAGTTTATAGCATATTATTTTTTCAGAACCACTGGTCTATAAGAGAAAAACTTCTAATATTAACCCTGTTTTATGAAGTTAAGATCATTATGCGGAGCCTGTTACACCCATAGCATTAAAAAGACACCCAGGCCTATAAAGCATTGATCATACACTTGTATCAGTTCTGGTTTATTATGTAAATCATTTTCATAGAGCCAAGTGCATAACTAAATACATGCTTAACTGGGTGTAAATCCATATGGGAAAACACAATCAATATTTAACGGCGCAAAATACAGGAGTTGCTAAAGACGAGATTGAAGAAAAGTAAAAATCTTGTAGAATAGAAATATTATGTATCCATTCTGAAGTTGTTGGATGGATGCACAAACCAAGTGAGGGTGGGTGTTTTTTTGGCAATGATTTGGATTTTAATGCTCACAGTTTTAGGCTCCAGTAGAGGAAAGGTAATCAATAAGCCAATATTTATCACCTCTGCATGTTCAACAGCAGTGGACTTCATTCATACTGTTAGCCAAATTTTTTATTAAACTGCAAAACCCATATAATCGTTTGTATTGCATTTAAAAAAAATAAATATATTTAGGTATATCAACCCTATTGTTAGCCCCACAGGTTGATTCTGAAAGACCTCTTTGTGTGTGACTCAGCAGCTTCTGGTCTAAAGATAAAGTTTAATTAAGCTAAAAGCTTCACTGGCTCCCCCATGACTCCTTTCCAATCCCTCGTCTAAACTCTTCTAACACACCGGAAACTTCTGACTAATTGGACATCCCTCCTCGCCATAATCTTTGAGCTAAAATAAGATTAATAAGCAGACACATTTTCTGTGGCATGCACCTATTCAATACCACTTCTGGCAGCGCTCACAGACTCTTGTACAGATATTTCTTGCTTGGTCATGTTTGTAAACAGAAGCTGATGTGGGGTTTTTTTGAACAGTGACTACATTTGACGCAGACGCCACCGCTTCATGAGTAAGGATAAAAGAGGAGGCTAAAATCTGCAGTACCTCAAATGGCCACTAGAGGCGCCGGTCCCCATTGAACCTCATGTTGATGCATCACTAACTGCTGCTTTCTGTTTTTTCTTCTCAGGTTACGGACATGCAGCGCCAGGGACCGACGCAGGCAAGGCCTTTTGCATGTTTTATGCCGTCCTGGGAATCCCTTTGACTCTTGTTATGTTCCAAAGTCTGGGTGAGAGGATGAACACTTTTGTCAAGTACCTCCTAAAACGTATCAAGAAGTGCTGCGGCATGAGCATCACCGATGTATCCATGGAGAACATGGTAACCGTGGGATTCTTCTCCTGCATCGGCACGTTGTGCATCGGTGCTGCTGCCTTCTCTCATTACGAGGACTGGAGTTTCTTCCAGTCGTACTATTATTGCTTCATCACACTAACAACTATAGGCTTTGGGGACTTTGTGGCCCTCCAAAAGAACCGGGCCCTTCAGAAGAAGCCCCTGTACGTGGCCTTTAGCTTCATGTATATCCTAGTGGGCCTGACGGTCATCGGGGCCTTTCTGAACCTGGTAGTGCTCCGCTTCCTGACTATGAACAGTGAGGACGAGCGGCGGGACGCAGAGGAACGCGCCTCGCTCGTCGGCAACCGGAACAGCATGATCATCCACATCCAGGATGAAACGCTGCAGCGCGGTCGGCGGCGACGTGAGCCATACCGAGCGGAAGTGACTGACTTGCAGTCAGTCTGCTCCTGTATGCACTACCACTCACATGACTTCGGCAGCTCTGGGGGAGGGATGGGAGGCCTGGGATGTGCCTTCTCGCATCAGAACTCATTCAGCTCGCAGCTGAACCCCAATCAGTACTTTCATTCAGTTTCCTACAGGATTGAGGAGATTTCGCCCAGCACCTTGAAAAACAGCTTCTTCCCTTCGCCCATTAGCTCGGTGTCACCGGGCCTTCACAGCTTCACAGACAATCACCAGCTTATGAGGAGGAGGAAGTCCATTTGAGTTCCACCACACATGCAGGACTAATGAGTTTCCATGTTTTCTACACAAGGTCAAACATTTCCAATGCTGCTCCTTACCAAATTTGATTTCAGCACTTTTTTCCCTTTTGGTTTTATGTAATATATAAAGTATTCTTGGGAATAGATGAAGAACACTGCGCAGAACAGCTGGCATGGACGCAACGGGATGCAAAGCATGAAGCATGGATGTCTATTTTTTCAAGAGAATTGCTCCATTTAAAAAAAACTACAAACTACAAGACTTTCCTTATTACAGATTTACAGTACAAAATTGATATATTACTTTGGTTATATACCAAATGATGCACACTTGGGGAAATGCTATTTTTCAAAGGGATTATGCTTGTTTCACCTTAACTTGAAGAAACTTACCGTTCTGTACTATTCCATTGCCTCACTGCAGACAGAGAATTTAAAATGACTTAAAAGCATCAGGTATTGTTTTCTATAAGCAATCATATATTTCAACCTTTTAGCCACACATCAAGCCAAAATCTTGTTGCCAATATTAGCATGTGCATCCGATGTCATTTAATGAGTGTGCCATGGTTTTGTGACATTCAGTCTGTTTTCCAAACAGCTACGTGAAGGCGTCTTGTTGTCTCGGATTAGAAGGATCATACTGTTGTTATTGGTGTTTTCTCGTCATCCTGAACGATTGTAAGGCTTTAATTTCACCAGATGTCCTTTATAATGAGAGTTAAAATTGATCTAAAAGGAAGTCCACCCTCCTCACAACACCAATATAGGCATATACAGTTTTAGGTCTGTTCTATTGGTTGTTTTTCCGCCTTGGATATTAATATTGAATATTGATCAATTAAAGTACACAGATTGATTTTTAACACCAATATTCACTGATGTTTATGAGACACAGATTTTTTTTCTCTTAGAAGCCATTTGCACCACTGAATATCCTGAATAACCTATAAAATTATTAATAATCTGAGAACTATTTTGAGATTTGGTTGCATGACATAGATGTGAGGTCCAACTTTACTGCTCGGGTTTAAAGTCCTAAGAGACAGAAAATTATGTCTTTCTTTGGCCAATCAGTGAAATGTACTCTTCTTACAGTGTTAGATACAGTGTGTTATCAAAGAGCATAGAAACCAGTGAAGGCTTGCTGCTTTTCGCTGTTTTCGCTTCATTTGACCCATCACTAAACCCCTCCAAAAACAGCTTCTGTCCAATCCTACATTAGCAACCACCTCTAGAAAAGAGAGGCCTGATGAGCTTTTAGAACAAATGAATGCCAAAGCAGAGTGTGAATTGGGCTCATAAATATACTCACTTTATATGTTGCCAATGGTTTTATCACTAAAGTCATAATTTGATAGACTGAGAGCTAACACTGATGTTATGAAGTCATTAATGTTAATTTTTTTGAGTGTTTATTTTATTAATGATGGAACCTCTAAGTTCTGTAAGGGGAGGGTGTTGCAAATTTTCTTTTCTGAATCTAAAAGTGACTCAAGCTCAAGCGACTGTGATAATTTTGTGTAGGCCTATCTAATTTATGTGATAATATTTTACCTTTATTATAATTCCCTAATATTGGAGAGACATGGACATAAAGGACTGCAGTTTGCATTTCCGAGCTAGTTTCATAATGAATATTAATAAAAACTCCTATGTTTTCTCTAAGATAAAGACTCTAGCTAACGTTAGCTGGCTTAGCAAACAGTTGTTAGCAAACTGCAAAAACAGAAGAAAGTATCTGAAACATTCCTGCTGGTGTTTGTTTGATGTGGTTACCTCATTGAGCTTCAAATGACACATAAATATCTAACTACTAACATGAATAAAAAAGCTCAACTGTCTTTGTTTGCTAACACTTGTGTTCGTAACCAACTAACATTAGTTTGCATTTTAGAATATTTGTTGTTCAATCACTACAAAGATAACCTCTCTACTCGTCTTTCTTTTCCTTTCTCTACTATTTTTTATAATTATTATCACATAAATATCCAAGTATTTCTTTTGTAATATCTCTCCGACAACGCTGACAATGCCATTGAGTGATACACATACTGAGTGCCAAAGCTTGACAGGCGTAGTAACAGTAACTAAGGGGGGGGGCTTAGCGAAGGGTCATTTGTCAACGCTTTTTGAGCACTTTGGAGGCTAGTGGCTGAAAAGGCCAAACAACAGATAAAGAAATATGTAAGAACATATCATTATGATCAGATCATAACTCTACAGCCTTAAACAACTAGTGCAAAATGTGGCGAAGGTTGAGTTTGGAGCGTATCAGCTAAAACATTAAACACGCTAATACATAGAAGGATGTAATAACAAATAACAGTGGCAACAGCTCTGACACATGAAGCAGATGTGGAAGTAATATCACTGACACATGCCCAATAATGGATCCAAAAACCTGATTCAGTTGATTTCCACTGAACTGTGGAAAGCAGCAATTTCACCACTAGTTGCCACCACATGTTACACACTGGCCCTTTGAGTCAAAACTGTATTAGAACTACTGTACTTCAGCCCATGTTGGGAATTATGTGGAAAATAGGCTATATTAAAGCGGTGCAACCCAGTGCTTTGAATGATGCAGCCAATAATATTTCACATTTACTGAAGGTTAGTTTTATCACTGATACATAACCACCTCTGATTGGGTCCTTCTTTGGATTTTTCAAAGAGCATCAATGGAGATAGAACTAATTAGAAGGAACCAATGAGTCAGGCAGAGGAAACTGAATTAACAGGTTCTTGGAAAATGATCAAAAGACTCAGATTAATGAAGTGAGCATCACAGATGATGATATAAAAACAGTGTCAGAGGATCAATAGGTGGATTTTTCTTTTAACCTGCAGCCATCAAATGCTAAAAAGTGCAATTAAATGACTCCGGTTGGATTTATAAGCTGTGTCAATGATGTTTTCTAACCCTGTGCACCTACTACATGCCTACAGACTGATCCTGAGTCTGCTGATGAACCCTACTTAGGATTGACCTGTGGGCACAACTGTTTACAGTGATGCAAAAGCATTTAGATCTAAACTGACAACTCTTAAGGTTTGGACGCACTTTTTGAGCCATTAGGGAAACACAGCCTGATAAACGCATCAACGCAGGAAAGAGCTGAAATAGAAAGTATGAGTTAATGTGAGCGGACAGCTGGAGATAACAGATAAGAAAGCTTAATAACATCCGTATGATCCTTTAAAGTCTCTGTAAAATACCAGAGGAAAGAAAGGAGAGATTTTTTTTTATTAATTGAACGATCTGATAAGTGCATGACCTTTGTATGATGAATGGGGAAATCATTTCGTAATGACTTTAAAGGCTGAGAATCTTAACAGCAGGAATGATTAACAGCAGAAGTTGTTTCTTTTGCCAGAGTCCAGCAGCTTTTAAGGGAGTAAGCTTTGGTTGAAGCTGCTTTCTAATTTTCCATTCAGACAAAAATATACAATAATGGTCTCAGGTTCGAATGAGTCACCTTTTTTTTTTTTTTAAATAAACAAACAAAATAAAAATAACTTCAGACACAAAATCCCAGGCGTTCATTGGCCAAACAACACTATGTACATATCAAAATCCAACCGTAATAGGAATTTTAATGAGAAAAGTGACTGAGATGCATCATCTCACTGAAGCCTGTGCTGCTGCAGATGAGTCATTTTGCATTTTAGACATGGTTTGTGAACGCCAGAGATCTGGAAAAATGTTCTGGATATTTTATGTTGATTACAGGCCTGTTTTAAAGCCCAAACTCTTGTTTCTGTTACAGCGTGAAGATAAATGTTTTACTATTACTGAGGCCCTAAATGAAGCAGCATTTAAGCAGTAAAGACGATTCCTGAATGCAGTTGAAGATGTATATGTTTAGATTTGTATTCTTATTAATGACTGAAGCAAAGTTATACGGGGAAGACCTGCATTTCTTACAGAATTTCTGGACTGAGACTTTGGAAAACTGTCAGTATTGTGTATCCTCTTAACATCCACTGTATCACCGGTGACACATTTTAGGGTTAGGGTTACATTTGAGCCATGTTTTAGCCACATGTTAGAAGATGTTCCCTTTCAAATGAGGTTTATTACATGCATTTTGGCCTTAGCCCTGAAAAGGTGGATGTTAAAAGGTTAAAGCCTCACAAGGAGATTGCCAGTCTTTTTGGTAAATGCCATGAATCCTATTCAGTCATGACAAATACAACCAGGCGTGAAGTCACAGATAAGCCCTAAAGCATTGTTTCATTAGTGGAACTATAAAGGCTTATCAAAATATCCTGTACAATATGTTTCTAACAAACCTTTGGAATAATAATAACAATAATAATAATTAAAAAAAAATCTTTTCATGGCTGAGATGCATAAGTATTTTTACACATTAGCATACGTGCCTTGAAGAAACAGCAGTGAGTATTTCTGTTGGAGTGGGCACGTTTAAAAGCAAAAGTGCAGATCTGTTTGAGCTTTCTGTTTATGTAGAGGCAGATCTACATCCACACAAACAAGGAGAGGAGATGAAGAATCAACATCTGAGGTTAGCCCATACACACCGAGCAGACAAACAGAGCCGACGGAGCTAGATTTGCAGCGCTGAGGCTGATTCCAGCTCATTGCATCTTTTTGTACTTTGGCCATCATGATTATCACTGGTCGAACTAAATGTGAGTGGTCAGATCTGTGGATGTGGGTACAGTCTGAAAACAAATAGTGTTTAGATGTTCACAATGATGCAACTTATACTTCATCTTTTGCCTTATATACATGTATGAAAATACCTGATTTTCCACTCAAAAAACACAAAATACAGAGGATAATATTATAATAAATGGTGATATATAATTGAATAAAGGTTACATAGAGAGAGACATTCATGTAGGAACTGCCACAAAAGTAGTTCTGGGTCTTTATGGGTTAATGCCGTCATTTTTCCTCTGACAGATGGCAACCCAACAAAAACATCTCCATGAGTCTGGACACTAAGGGATTCATATTTAGACTTTTAAGAGAAATAAAACTTTTTCTTGTAATATTATGATTTTTCTCAAAATATCAGATTTTATAATTTTTTATTTATGACACATTTAATTTGCAATATCGTCTATTACTAATGTGTCATTTAGCTAATATTAAAACAACACAGATCTGATTTGATTTAGCCACTGTTTGGTTTTTATACAATGATAGCACTTACAGTTATTTCCTACAAATACATAATACTGACTTTCCTTTAGCAACATTGCTACACTCACAGATATTACAGCTAATAGGAATGGTGGCCAAAACTACAAAAATAAGCTTGTTTTAGGTTTATTATGACTTAAGACCTGCACATACTCCACAAGAACAGAGAATGATGTCATTTTTTTCTCTCAACTTATTCTTGACAGCTTATTTCTGTGGTGTCTGACAACTATCAGAAATCTGATGTGAAGACTTGAGTTTCTCATGAACTATGAAATGTCCAGATCGGAACTCACTTTGCTGTTGTTTCTCTGTTCTTCTGGAGTAAGTACAGGCCTTTACTCATGCAGGTTTGTGGTGGTGTCTGTGCTCTGACGGGAACGGGTCATTTGTTAACATTAGCAAACACTAGCAAGTTTCGCACTGTTGCTGCTGTAGAGGAGCATCAGAGGAGAATGGAAGCACCTCAGAACGAACAGGAGGACTTCAGAAATCAGTGTACAGTCTTAGCCATGAGTGTTCCTAATGTCGACAAATGGCTGCCTCCCTTCACAGAACACAAACCTCTGAAGCATGTGCAAATGTGGTTGAACTCATTTAACCTTCAGGTGTTGCCAACGCTAATACGACTACACGTGTGCGGATCATCTACCCGCCACTGCAAATCATCTGCCTTCCATTCTGCTCACAGTCAAACGTTTCCCAACAGCAGTTATTGAATGTATCACCCGTGTATCCACAACGGATCGCTTTTTTGTTTTTTCCTCAAAAAAAAAAAAAAAAAAAAAAATGGAAGCGGCAAACAAATGAACTCATTTACTCTTCATGAGCTGCGAGTCAGATCATTTTTCACCCCCCCTCCCCCTCCCCCTCCCACACGCACATTTTACTCAGAATTGTTTGCTGTGGTGCCACATGTCACACTGATGGCCCTTGACTGAATGTTACTCTATAACGCAGATGGCTCAGCGCACACATCATCACCCTCGACAGACAAACAGTGTGACGTTTTGGTTTTTTTTCCCGTGCTCCCCTGTCCGCCATCAGACAAAAAAAAAACAAAAAAAAAAGCCAAGGTGGATTGAGTAGCGATAGTGATTGGGTGGTCTCCCGGCGTTCTGCGCGTATAGCCGTGCTTGGCTTCCAGGCGTCATTTGCTGCATGTTGCAGTACATGCTGGCCATTTTCTGTGTCAACAGTGCCATGTTCTCCTACGACAGGGACAAAGACACACGAATTGCACTACTCTCTGTGTAATACAATATAAGAAAGGCTGTGTTCCGTATTTGTGAGATATCCTTTGCAATAGGTTCTTCTGTAGGTCTGATGAACAAATGCCATGTACCATATTCCTTACAGGAGATTATTATATCCCATCTCGGCCATGACGTCTTCTGTCACGATTCTGAAACTGATGTCTGTACAGTATGGGTCCCCTGTTTTCAAGATGAGATTGTTGAGATTTGTTCAGAATGAAATTAACATTTTACATAACATTTTACATTTGTATGTTTTCTTTTCTCCTGTTTTTTTGTTTGTTTGGGGTTTTTTTTTGTTTGTTTCTTTTTTTTTTTCAGTGTGTGTGCATGATTTGGTGTGGATGACTCACTGGCTAATGCAGCCTGGGTGAAGCCATATCACACTTGAATAAAAACGATGAGCCTCCTTCTGAAACCCTCTGCCTCCTTCCTACCGCCTCACCTCAGCCGTGAGGTCGCTTAGTTCGTTTCATAAAGTCTCACATGGGATTTTCCATTTTTAAAAACATTCAGTGCCACAGTTTTATTATTATGGCATTCATTAAAACTATGATTTCCAAATGCGCCACAGGCCAGTTCCTCAAACTGAATCATTTCCAGATCGACTGTGAACTTATTCATACTTTACTAATTCATTCACACCACCTCAAGGTAATATTTGATTTAATTAAAGTATCATATAATATTTGTAAGGACCCTGCTGTTTTTTATTGAAAAGAACTAGTTTAGATAAGTGGCCTTCTAACAGTTTAAGCCAGAGGAGACCGGGCCTCCTACAGTGTTTGCTAATAAATACAAAGAAACGCACTGAGCTTGATTAAATATCGCCTTTAAGGCAGGCGTTGGTTCAGAATACAGACACATCATTGATGCAAAAGAACAAAGAAGCTTATTGTTTCACAATGTTTTCTTAAGGTTTAACTTACTGGATTGTGTTTTTTCATTTTTGCAAAAGCTTAACACAAATCAGTCAAGTCAAACCTGAAATGTAATGTTCACATTTAATGACAAAAAGCAAACTCTATTACATATCAAGTAGTTTCTAATTTCACTCTTCTATATCAAATGCTAATATTTTTTGCAGAATGACACAGTGATGAAGTACTTTCATTTATGTAAAGCATTTTAAATCAAAAATGTTGAGATGAACGAATGTTAATATATATAACGATATTAGATAAAGGCTAAATGTGTATTATTAAAGGCGTAATGTGTAAGATTCTCACATGCCTGTATGCATATGTGACATTTGAGTTGAGGTTTGTTGATATTAGCAAACTACATTTCTAGCTAATAGTATAGAAATTGAGTTCATCTAGAAATAAATTAGACATTAACTAGAAAAGACAATACTGGGTGAATAAAAAGACAGAGTCAACACAAAGTGAGTAAAAGAAATAAAAGATAATAACTGTTGCCAAAATTAACAACAAAGCAACAAAATAAAAGTCTAACAGTAATTAGAGTACTAAAATCACATAAAAGCAAACTTATACAACTATGTTTGAACAGTGTTTTGTCAAAGATGACTGATTCTGTGGCTCTTATCTCCTCAGGGAAGTCATTCCAGAGTATGTTCACCTTTAGATCTGAGCCTTGAAGAGGATTTAAGGTCATGATCTATAACGACTCAGTTATTCAGATACAGGTGAGCACTAAAACTGGCCACTAAAATCTTATGTTTAATTCCACAAAAAAAATTACAATTTAAAACAGTCAGTGGGGTAATGTGGCGTCCAGTAAGAAGTAAGAAGCCTCGTTATAATTTATTCCAGTTGGACAGAAGACAGGGACTGTTGATTGATTCAAGTGGATCTAGTGTTGAACAATGTTACTGCTGTAGAAGAGCAGAAGAGAAAGACAAAATCACAACCATAGCAACAACATGTTATGGTTGTGATTTTGTCTCACCGCACAATGGAAAAAAAAACAAAAGTAATGGGAGCTGCATGTTAGGATACTAGTTTTCTTCAAATAAGTTTAACATAGTTTTAATTTATATATCATAATTGGTTGATTAATTGTTTGATTTCATGGACAAAATATAAATCTTTTCTTCCAACATGGCTCATAAACATAAATGTCACTATTTTAAACATATGTACATTTATGTCCATGAACTTGGTTGAGAAATCTTATAGCTGTATTCTGATAATTATCAGTTAAATACAATACAGTAATGAATGATGACACCAAAATCATACTCCATACTCCATACATACCAAATAATGAACTGTACCACTCAGACACAGTGTACTCTTTTGTTTATTTATTGTTTGTTTTCAAGCAGAAGAAAAGAAAAATCTTTTTTACGCACAATAGCACACTGTTCAGAGCACACAAGTTGATAAATAAAAGTGATCAATACATTATGGAAATTTTCATGCTCAATGTGGATATTTTGCTAAATGGCTGTTTTTCTATCAGTTTTAGGTCACAAAAATGCAAAGTTAAGATTTTCAACATCCAAGTTTGTATCTGAATGGATAGAAAGAACAGAGATATTAGAAACAACGGTATCACACCGCATTTTGTTCATGTCTGTTACTGTTTTGTGTCATGAAGCTGCACCTGAAACATATAAATCAGTGTCTGACCTGCAGTAGATGAAGGTCAGTGTGGATACCTGTAGGAGGCCGATCAGACCGGTGGTATGGACAAATCCACATCATGTAAAGAGCACTTCAACAACCTGAGCCAACACCGAAGGTAACTTAAGTTTATAACTGAACCTGTTGTTGCTGCTTCATCTTCATTACAGATTATCCACACTTTAATTATGGTTTGTCTGAGTGCTTGTATTAGTTTGTCGTCATTTTTGTGTTGTTGTTTGAGATCATTTGTGAAGTGCAGGTCGTGTGGAAAGAATTATTTTAAAAAATGGTGGAAGAAAATATCTGTTTAGAAAATGATCTGTGTTAGTGTAGACAGGACATTAATTACTTCGACTCTGCACAGTTGGGTGGCACCACAAAGCTCAATTTAATGTAAAACGAGTTCTAATCAGCGCCAACAACTGAAGTTAAGCAGTTTATTTATATTCATCATGGCTCAGCAGAGACACTTAAATATATTTGAGAAAAACTAAACAGATTGAACAATATGTAAAAAAAAATTAAATAAAAGAATAATAAAAATACATAAATAAATAAATAAAACTGTTAAACAGCAAAGCCTGGATCAGGGAGATGGTTTTAGGTACGTTTGACGGGCCAGTCATTCAGAATAGAACAGACTGGAACTGAACAACACAACAAAGTCAGAGCAACACAGAACAGTTTTATAAATGAACCGATATCATGAGAGAAATCCTACTGGATCGTAAAACTCAGTTGACTTGAAAACTCCCTGATGGTTTTTTTTCTTTTTTTTTTTTTTACTTAAATGTTAAAATATGAACCATTACTGGTTAAACCTCCTGAAGTCTAAGTTTTAAGTCAAAACTTGGACACATTTTAAATCTTTCAGTTCAAAGTTTTGATGCAACAGAATTAAAGTTATTCTTGTTTTGAATAGAAATAGAAATAGAAATATGCTGTAATGTTATTCAAGTGTGAAAAGTAAAATTTATTGATAACCATAATTCAGTCAAGTTTAAAAGTCTTTATTTATTAATGTGTGATTTGGCATTAACCCGTAAAGACACAGTGCTACTTTTGTGGAGGTTCCCTAATGAATATTTTTACGTATTTAACTTTTCTTAAGTGATTTATGACCATTTATTGTGTATTATCTTCTTTATTTTGCATTTCTTCAGTGTAAATCAGGTACTTTTCTATATTTAATTCACTGATCATGTGATGTTCATAAAAGCTCAGATTAAAGTTTTATATAGGAACAGAGAAAACTGATGAAATAGTGAGTTTTTTAGCAAATCTATCATTAACTGAACATAAACCCAGTGTCTCCATCCACTGTCATTGATCCAACTCCATGGGTT
>JAPQRQ010000003.1:20184384-20206436 GCA_037367365.1 Apogon talboti | reverse complement strand
TAGATAGATAGATAGATAGATAGATAGATAGATAGATAGATAGATAGATATATACACACACACCAAATATACATATTAAAACACTGCTGAGCACAATTAGACAATTAGAACAGCAATTTGTACAATATGTACTAGACAATTTATCATCAATGTGATAATTAAAAAATATAAATAAGCGTGCAAAAATTTGAATTAATATTTTAATGTAGTAATCTTTTTTTCTTATTCTGGCTCAGTAGTGACACACTTGTATGTATAGTTCAAAATGTTTCGTTTTTGTGGAATATATTTTGCTGAACATGTACGACATGTTTGAGTTGTAGTGTATTACCTTGATAGACATGTTTTCAATGAACAAACCTGTAAAACTTGTTTGTCAGAAAATGAACTCCATAGATTTGCATTGTTTTTACTGTTTCTCTGTGTTTTATCTTGACATTGGGAAATTTCACAGTTAATAGCAACAACATACAACAAGCAAGTGTACAGAAAAAGAAAGACAGGTAGAAAAACAAGAAATGAGAGAAAAATTAAACAAAGAAAAATAAGAAATTTGGTATTTATATAAATGTTTATATAAATTTGGATTTAAATATTCTTTACACATTTACATTGTATGTGCACATAGTGTGATATGGTTATAAAATATATCATTTTGACCATCTCTGTCATGAGGTAAATTGGTGTGTGTGTGTGTATGTGCAGTCATGGGTGTGTGTGTGTGTGTGTGTGGGTGTGTGGGAAAAATGCCAGGCAGAAGACGTGCGTGCCTGGCAGCCCCATAACAACTGGCTGTCGCTCCATGAAATGTCAGAGAAGAGTCCATAGCGATGATCCCAGCAGGTCGTCTTCGTGTCGCTGAGGACCCCCCACCCCCCACCTCAACTTCACCGTGGTGACAGAAGGAGGACGCACAACTCATGAAAAACACAATAGGTGATGAACAAACTGTCCCGGCAGTGACAGTTAACATCCAGGATCAGAACCCCCCCACCCCCACCCATGGCTCCGTCAATGGAAAAACACTGATCCGCCAGCCTCTCTGACCCCCCCCCATGGGAGCAGAAACACAGGTTATGAGCTGTAAATGGCCTTTTAAATATGCAAGTGACTCACAGCAGGAGCCGGTTACTATAAAAAGGCATGGAGGGCAGACAGAGTGGAGTTCCCTCTAATGCAACGCTGCTGATATGGGCGGTGGTGTCATGTTCCCTGATTGTTTCTGTTGTTGTGGATGACAAATAAGCAATAACAGACTTGGCAGACGGTTGAGACTGGAAACCAGAGCTGGAGGGGGGGGCGTTGTTTTGCTTTTCCACTGGGAGTAAAACATGACTGTCAATAGATACTACAGGGCTCAAAGGTCAAGAGACGGAAACTGGAACAAAATTTGGATTGAGTCAGTGATCGACATTAGAATTAAATATTCACGTTCACTGGTGCATTTTGGCCGAAGAATTGTTGTATTTAAGACTTGATCTGAAAAGTGACATTAACTTTTAAGAATATTTATTGACCAAGCAATGGGATGAAAAAATAATGGTTATGAGGAGTTTTGCACCTTTGCTCATGTTGGGTGGGGCCGCAGATGAGGGGGTTTTATAATGAACATGCACAAAGTCTTATGAATGACGCCAATGCATGAAGACTGAAAATGGCCATTTGACAAAGCAGGGAGGGGTAATATTTCCTGAAAATACAAGTACAGGGAAAACTACTATACTACTACTCATAATCATAATAATAAGAAGAAGAATAACTACTACTGCTACTACTATTACTTCTACTACTACTAACACAACTACCATTATTACTAGTACTGTCACTATGCCTACCACTGCTACTACTACTATTACTAGAACTACTTCCATTACTATCACTACTACTACCACTACTATTCCTACTCCTTCTGCTACTACTACTAACACAACTACCATTATTATACTCCTACCACTATTACTCCTTCTACTATAACTACTACTACTCCTACCACTACTACTAGAACTACTTCAATTAATACTACCACTACAACTCCTACTACTTCTGCTACTACAAACACAACTACCATTACTACTACTACTACTACCACTACTACAAATATTCAACCTAAAATGAAACTCTGTCATTTCTGATTTCCACATCTCTTCGTTCACCTAAAACAGAACCTTAGAATAAAAAATAACAGTCATGGTTTGGTTTATAGGAGACTTTTTAATGATGCTTAATACATTGTTGTTGTTGTAAATCATAAAAAACAAAGTGAAATCGAGCCTTTACTTATCATCTCTTGCTGTTATAGCTCTGCTATTTTCAAGTGATTCCGCCATTTTCCTTTTGTTCAGTAAATTAATCATGTCTCTGTGTGATGGGTAATCCCCACGCCACCCCTCCTCCTCCTCCTCTTCCTCCTCTTCATCCTCCCCCAGTGGGTACAAATCGGCCTGTTCCCTCTCCCATGTGACCGCCGCCGCTGATTGGCTGAGGGTCGGGGGAGATGTGACGCTTTTGGCCGCTGCGATTGGATTAATGAAGATGTACGTCAAGATCCACGGAATCACGCAGAGTAAGAGCGGAAGTACCAGGGTTTGACCAAACAAAATAAAGGCAATGGCTCAGACAGGGGAAAACACTGGTCAGCCATGACAGTATGACACTGTCAGGTAAAGTGATATTAATGTTGATTATCTCATTTCAATGGGACCTGTCAGTGGGGGGGGGATATGAGAATAGAATAGAATAGAATAGAATGCATATTATGCACACTTTACACTTCAAGTTATAAAAGGTCATACTATTTTTCACAATTCATTTTAAGTCAGGATCCAAAACTTGTTCATTTTTGCCTAATTTTTAATATTCTGACCCATCCACTAAAATCTGCACATTGTAGACATTGGAAAATTACTACACTAACAAACACCCTTCTCCAAAGTGACATTTTAGCATTTAACATTTGACCTATAATGCATATTAAATTAACCAATGTTGCTGAAAATCATTGATTTATGCCAGGCTGCAAAAAAAAAAAAAAGTAATCCAATAGGGCAGCATGGTGGTGCAGTGGGTAGCACTCGTGCCTCACAGCAAGAAGGTCCTGGGTTTGATCCCAACACCAGTCAGTGGGGCCTTTCTGTGTGGAGTTTGCATGTTCTCCCCGTGTCTGCGCGGGTTCTCTCCAAAGACATGCACTGATAGGTTAATTGGTTAATCTAAAATGGTCCATAGATGTGAATGTGAGATTGTTGTTTGTCTCTATGTCAGCCCTGCGATGAACTGGCGACTTGCCCAGGGTGTACCCCGCCTTCACCCTTAAGTAGCTGGGTTAGGCTCCAAGCGACCCCCGTGACCCTAGTGAGGATTAAGCGGGTTCAGATGATGACTGACCAAATTTCTTATTTTTCTCTTTATATTTAATTTTTCACTTGTTTCTAGTTTTCTCAGTGGGATAAATAAAGGCTTATCTTATCACAAACATAGCATTTGAAGGGTTAAAATATGACAGTTATTGAGTATTTGGTATTTTTGTTTATGGCTCAAGTTGATGAAATATATATAAAAAAAGGTAAAAACAAACTGTATGAACAACATTTTGACATTATTACTACTGTGCAGATTATGCGCTTGTGGTCTTTATGAAGGGCTTCCATGGACAGGATGAGAGATTTATTTATTAAAAATATTGACAAGATAAGACTTTATATATATTCCACTGGGGAAATTTTACAGTTAACAGCAGCAACATACAACAAGCAAGTGCAGAGAAAAGACAGGTAGAAGAATCACAAACAAGTGAAAAATTTAATATAAAGAGAAAAATAAGAAATTTAGTATTTATATAAATATGTATATAAATAAATAATTAGAATTAAAATGTAATATTATTTATATATTTCCATCATATAATTCGTATATACATCATGATGCATAATGAGTTAGTAGTTTTTTTTTATACATGTACATCTTAAAGTAGTAAATTATAGGGGTTAAATAAATGAAAAATAACCCTGATAGTCTCTACTCTCCATCCTCCGGTGTTTTATTTTGGTGTTTCATAACCGGAAGTGTGACACTCACTGTGGGTGAGTCCACATTAATCCCGGAGACCCACGCAGACGGAGCTACGATGCTCTGTGTTTCCATCCGCCGACGAAACGCGACAAACGGACGACGAGGCGCGGACCTGTTCCTCGGACACGGACGTCTAATCTCGGCTTAAAGTAGGAACCGTGGCCGTGGGAGAAACGTGTGTGGATGTGTTTCCTGTGAACCGGGGGCTGCCACCGCGGAACGGACAGGGCGGGGTGATGTGTCGGTTCCGGTATAAAATGGGACCCAGACGAGGCGTGGAGCCGGCCGCTGTCGTTCCATCTCGGGGAGGAAAATGAAGAGTCCGCGGTGTTCGTGCTCCGGGGCGGCGGTGTGAGCCGTCCGGGGGAGGCCGCTGGCGGGGGGAGAAGCGTGCGCGCGTCGCCCCTCCGCCCCCTGTCCGTCAACACTATGAGGACCATATTTACATTCTGTTGTCTGGTGCTCGTTACCGGCGGAGCGGACCGGGCGGGGGCCACCGGGAACCTGACGGCCGGCGGCAGCAGCAGCAGGTACATCCGGATCGGAGACGGATCCTCGCACGAATTTGAGTTTCCCGAAAACACCAACGGCGTGATCGTGATCTCCAGCCAGTACCGGAGCTCCGCGGCCAGCAGGAAGGGCCGCCAGAGCTGCAAGCAGACGGTGAAGGTCCGGTCCCTGGACCCGGAGGTTCTGTCCATCCTCAACGTGACCGACAGTGGCCACGCAGGACCCGCCCGGAGCTACATCATCAGCATCCGGTCCGGGTTTCCAGGGACGGCCCAGCTGCAGATCCAGCTGCTGGACCTGGATCAGGACTCGGTGCCGGTTCTGGTTGAGGAGAGGACGGATTACTCTATCATTGTGGCGCCCGGGAACGATGACCCGGCCACCCGCCTGATCCAGTCGGGTGGCCTGTCCCATTTCTCGGAGAACCCGGTGCTGTTTGCCTTGCTGCCGCTCATCTTCATCAACAAGTGTGCCTTCGGGTGCAAGGTGGAGGTGGAGGTTCTGCGGGGTCTGCTGAAGAGCCCGGTACCGCTGCTTCTAGGGGTTCTGGGTCAGTTCCTGGTCATGCCTTTGTACGCCTACTGTGTTTCTCAACTGGCCACCCTGCACAAGACCCTGTCCCTGGGCCTGGTCATCACCTGCTCGGCCCCAGGTGGAGGGGGGGGTTATCTGTACAGCTTGCTGCTGGGCGGTGATGTCACCTTGGCGATCTCCATGACCCTGGTCTCCACGGTCGTGGCAGCGGCGGCCATGCCCTTGTCCTCGGCGCTTTACGGCCGACTGCTGGGGGTCCATGCCGCCCTCCACGTCCCATTTGTGAAGATCCTGGGGACCCTTCTGTTCATCGCCATCCCGATCTCCCTGGGCATGCTGGTCAAGCTTCGACTGCCCGCCCTCACACGCATCCTGCTGGTCCTCATTCGCCCGCTCAGCTTGGCACTCATGGTTGGGGGTATCTTCATGGCCTACCAAATGGGCGCGTCCATCCTCGCTAATGTCAAGCCGGAGATTGTTGTGGTTGGGGTGACGGTGCCTTTGTTGGGGTTGTTGGTCGGGGCGGTTCTGGCCAAGCTGGCGGGCCTGGCGCCGCCGCAGAGGAAGACGGTCAGCATCGAGGTTGGCGTCCAGAACAGCCTGCTGGCCCTCGCCGTCATGCAGCTGTCCTTCCGGAGGGTGGAGGCCGACTTCGCGTCCCAGGCGCCGTTCATCGTGGCCCTCAGCAGCACCTCAGAGATGCTGCTCATCGTCCTGGCCCACTTCGCCCAGCGGAGGCTGTGCGGGTCCGCCGTCCCCAGGAGTGACGCCTGATTGTAGCCTGAACTTTTTTTCGAAGAATGAACCTTTTTGAAACCTTTGGAAAGATCCTCCACACGTGTCTGTGGGACGCCCAACAATCACTAATCCCGTCATCACTGTTGTCGTTGTACACAGGACAGTGAATGGACTTTTTTGTGGTTCTTTGTTGTTGTATTTTTCATGGAAACCAAAGGCCTTTTACCCCTCTGAGACCCTTTTGTGTTTATTTTACAGTATGTACTTTTTAAATCAGATTATACTGGGAGCTACTTAATGTAAATATTCCTAAAATAAATACCTATAAGAAGATATTTTTCTACCAGATTACTTTTTGTAATCCAAAATCAAAGATTGATTTGTATCATGTTTACAACTGGTCCATGTGTCTTAGCCTGGGGTTGAGGGGGGATTTTTGGGGTTGAAGTGGAAACGTTTTGAAAGTATTTGCTACTGATTGTGTTTCCTGGATCTGTGAGAATCCATGTACTTGAACAAAAGGGTGGGGAACAGACGAAAAAGAAAATAAAAAAAGAATCATTGTCAAACCAGAATTCAGTTTCCAAGAGTATGTGTTGTGAGAGTTTGTCTGAGGTGTCAGTGAAGGCACCACGCAGCATGTTGGAGCGAAAAGTGTCCAGTGTTGTGGAGCATTTATACTTTATATATTTTCAGATTTAAGTTGCAGATACCTGTTTTTATTCTTGCATTCGACCTGTATATACCTTTATTGTGCAGCAGAAATTACAGATGATGTTTTTAATACATCACAGTGCAGCAATTCTGTCAAAAAGAGTAAAAAAAACAAACAAAAAACATACAAATATCACGTTTTTCATTTGATGCAACTTCAGTCGACCCAAATAACCCTCAGAGTTAAACAGATGACGTTAAGTGTAGTTGAGTTGAACTGTAAAGTGACTACTGTGGGTAATTTAAATGACATCATTTGATTTATTTTTTAAGAAAGTCTGATTAATCACTACAAGGTTTTTACAAAACTCACAAACCTGTTGAGTGTAAAACTGGTGGGATGTGACTAAGTCCTTTTACTCAAGTCCAAATGTGATGTACTTGCCCTTTACATAAGTATGTCCATGTTCTGCTACCTTATATGTGCGTCTGCAATCTTTAGATACTGCAGTTTGCCATTGTTTGCAATGAACTGACAGAGGACGGGTTCCTAAATGGGTCCTGGATTAGATTATATTTTGTTTATTTTTAATGGCAATAACAGTAGAGTTGGAACTAACGTACAATTATAGACAAATATCAGATGTTATGAATTAAGTGCCTGAAACAAACAAAGAAAAAAGCTAATTAACAACATATTTTTTTTATTGTTTGTTCAAGTGGCATTGTGAAAGTTAGAAAAGGAAAAAATATATATTAGTTTATTTGGTAGGGACAGTGCACATGAATGAACATCTATATTGAGACAACAGCAGATGTAAATGTGCTGGATCATGGCTAAAATGCTAATTTACATCCATAGTCCCTCAACTAACCCTTGGTAACAAAAAAACATCACAATTAAAACTATCAAATTGAACAATATAAGCACAATAAAAGGAAAGTAGAAATACAGTGCAGGTAATAAGAACTGGCTTTTGGCTGGTGTAGTTCTCACAGGACAGCAACACTACATGTTTATCTTATCATTGTAAATAAAAGTCCAAAGGAACTCCGTTGCCTTAAAGGAAAAACAAATCCAAAACATTATAAATAAGAGTAAAACATTGATGGGGAACATTTTACAGCACAATGATTAGTGAGGATTAATAATACTTAACACTAAGTATTAAAATGTTTTGAATGCAGGGCTTGCACTTCTATTAGAATATTTTGTACATTTGTATTTTAACTGGAGACCCAACTAAAACAATGTTATGCAAAAGTTCCACATTAAAACTAATCTGAGCTTTTAGAAACCCACGCTGACCTGAATGTGAATCAAATATGAACATATTCCATTTCCCGAGGTCAACATATAGTTGAGTCTTTATCAAATTTCAAATTTACATTGAAATGTGTGAAACAATTGAATTCAGTTGTTTCACACATTCTGATCTGACCACCACATCCACATACTTCATTACAACTTCAGCCGAATACAATAAAACACATTTGTTTGAAATGCTAAGCATTTGTGGTGTATGGGATCCAATATTTGCCAGTGAAATATAGCAAATATTGCCAAAGCATCATGTTTCACAAAAATGACAACAGAACAAAAACATAACAGCAAAAAATATGGTTGAAAGAGATACAGAATCGGAATCAAAATACTTTATTAATCCCAGGAGAAATTGTGTGTCACAGTTGCTCCATTCAAGTATAATAAAAGTAGCTGGCAAGAAATTATCAATACTACAAAATATATAAAGCTCTAAATACATATATATACACATATACAGTATATACACACAGTATATCAAATATAAAATATATTAAATACTCTATTAAACACTATTAGTACAGTAATTTGTACAATATGTACTCGACAATATATTATCAATATGATAATTAAAAGAAATGTAGATACAAGATAAAACCAAAGCTCTCTGTATAGTGAGTCTTAAAACAGAAAGTAAAAGAGATGAAGTGGAAAAGACTCAAACAAAGAGTATTCAGAGAAGCATAATATGGGCTGGAGGTAAATCTATGTGTAACAAGGCCTTGGTGTAGTTACTTATTGTACCAGAGGACAAAGTCCAGCTTTTATCAGCTGCCGAACAGGCCTGAGCTGAATTCTCACTTTCACAATCAACGTTTCCTTTTCTCTTAAACAATCAGGTAGCAGCTCCACAGAGAGAAAGGCAGGGGCTGAGCAGGATGGAGTTTCTGTCTTTATGTAAGAGTGCATTTCCTGTTTACCAGTCCAGAGCAGCAGACTTTACTGTGCGTGTTCTCTGAGGTGGTGGGGGTTTGTAATGGAAAACCAAAGCCTGGTCCTGCTGCTGCCTGGGCCTGGTTGCTTTGACTGAGCTCTCAGGAATGTAGCGCAGCTGTAAAGCCTCCAGGCCTGAGCTCAGCCTCAGTCGGCGACGCTGTGTGTGTGGCCGTTCATCTCAGTGAGGAAGTGGACATCTACTTATTCTCCTTGTTTCCCAGAACTCTCCAATTTCTCTACAATTATTGGAAGAAAGAGTAACATAATCCGAATGAATCATGGCCACTTTCCTCATCCCTAGATATCCTTTACAAGCCCGGGTCACGAAAGGCTGACCTACTTTAGTGTCATTAACAAAGTATGTTGTGCAATTAACTGTAAATGGGGGAGAATGTTCAGTTCAGTTTCAGTTTATTTCCAATATGCAACCACACAAACAAAATAACCCTACTTTAGTGCCTAGAAATAAAACAGAGTTCATAAAAACATGAAAACTGATACAGATAGATGACAACAACATATAATGACTTCATTCTCATATTGGAAAAGGAGTGGGAGGAAGTGTAACTTATTTAATCCCACCCCTTCTCCACACAACTGTCAATCATTTCGCTTCCTATCAGCATAAGGCTGCACAAAAAATCAATTTCCTTGGATCTCTTTGTAAATTGTTAACCCTAATTGTCATTTCCACAAAATATACATACATACACACCTAAATTGACATAAAAAACACTAAACAAACAAATAATTATATATATGCATAGATCCTTGAACTCAAAATGAATGAACAACAAAATAAATAATTAAATTAAGTAAAAAAAAACAACAAAGACAAAACATGACAAACAAATCAACAGACAAACAAAAAACACAATAAACATCTCTAAGTACACAGACACATAATACAATATGCCCCAATTTTATTATACTTAAAGTGAAATTGAATTATTTGTTCCATGGCTACATCAGAGTATATGTCCGCCATGTGGGACTAAAAACTGTCGTCTAAAAAGCACCACTTGAATTTCTCTACTTTTATGCTCTTTGATACAAGTCCTACATACTCAGTAAATGCTATGACAATGTCAGGTGTTAGCATGCTAACATATTTAGCTATGAAACACCAAAAAATTATAGTTAATAATTTGTTCCACAGCTGCATAAGTGCATATCAGTGATTACACCGCTGCTGTGTTGGATTGAAATCTGCTGTTGAAAAAGCATGACAATTGGTGTGCACACGTTAACTTCACATAAGCATAGGCAAGTGTTACACTTTGTTTGCACCTTTAAATGACTTTATAGTAGTGATTAATTTTCTTTATTTCAGGTTGTTTATATTTGTTCAGGTTATTCACATTTTATTGTTAAAAGATAGTTAATGTAAATATTTTCATAATTTAATGTTAATTTTTTTGCACTAAAACAAAAACATTTGGTAAAAATTAGGAGTTGTCATTATTTATAGGCATAATGTAATATTACTTTTTTCACATTAAACCAAGAAGAAAATTTGGAGTCATTATTTTTAGATTATTACGCTATTATTTTACTTGAGATCATATTGGTCTGTATGTGACTCCTGAACTAAAATGAGATCAACACCCTTGATTGTTAATATCATCAGTGTAATTTTTGCACTTTGCAAATTCATTCTGCGAACCGGATTAGAACCTTTAGCAGGCCGGTTTTGGCCCACGGACCATATGTTTGACACCCCTAACTAGTGGGGAATTCTGGTATTCTGATGCCGTATTCTGCATGACGTATGAAATCTGCTGTCTCTGATATAATGTGTGTTTAAAAGTGAAGATTTTTTTCCTGTTTCATTGTGTTCTTGTGATGTTCTGGACCCAAACACGTACAGGAAACACTTCTGAGCTCTGTAGCAGCCAGTCCTTAATCAAAACTCTGCTTACAGGCCTCAAGTGACAGCGGCTCACCTAATGATTCAGACAAGAGCTGCCACTGTAACTGAATGTGAAAGTGTGTGTCCTCAGGTGTCAGTGTGTGTTGTTCTTCATGCCGTTGACAGGTGATGACGCTCTGTCTCCTCAGCCTCAGCTTTGCACTCAGGTTGTACATCAGCACTCCTGTTTATATTTCTGTCCTGCACATTAGTGGCACAATAGGAAGAGAGGAGCTCTTAAAAATTCATGAGGACACATTGCATTAAGATTTCATGAGTTCCTTTCACCGGCTCTCCCGTGAGACGGTTTTCCTGCTGCCTGCCGCAATGAAGCTGGGAAGTCCAAAATAATGCACACGGCTGCGGGGAGAGGAGTGATATTCAACCCGTCAAAACAAGGGCAATGTGAAGGTTTTGGCAAAACCATGAACAGGGTGGGTGTGGTCTGAACTGAGTCAAAATGTCATTGGATGAAAAAAAAAATTAATGCTACACATCAACCAGCAAAAATCACACAGATCTATCATTACAGTATGTCAGAAAACTGCTGAAAAAGTGTCTTTTTCAGGAAAATATACCATTAAGTGAACGTAAAATCACTTGTGTTCATTTTGTTCATTTCGTTTATTATTTTACTTGTTTTTGTTCATTTTGTTGCCCTTTGTTACATTTTTTTCTTCAAATTACCCCAATTTGTGGCTTATTTTGTTAAAGTTATGTATTATTTTGTTGATTTATTATTCATTTTATTTATTTTTTTCATTACTTTGGCTGTTTTTATTCATGTTGTTGGGTTCTCATTTATTTTTGTTCATTTTCTTTATTAATATGTATAAAAACAAGTGTGTCCATCCACTGTCATTGATCCAACTCCATGGTATTTCCATGGTAACTACGGAGCCTCTGAACGTCCAAATGGGTCATATCTGATGACCATGAAAAGATGACAAACTGCATTGAACACCAATTACTTACATGTATTGATAGGACTAGTGGATCAACAGGTATTAAACAGTTTAGATCAGTAGATGCTTTTAGTCACCGGGGATGTTTAGGGCTTGTATCCTGTAACCTATCACATTTCAGTTGTAACAGTACTCTTTAAATACATGGATTCCAGTAGTTCCCAGATCTGTCCTTTAGGCCTCTGAAACCAGGCCAGCTCTGTTTTATGAAAATGAGGAAGTTAACATTACAGCCACACCTGTCCTGGCTGCCCTTGTGTCCTGATTAATCCTATACACACTTGTTTCCCCTGAGGGTTCATTTCCTGGGCCAAAGAACCAAGTAAAATACTGGTTTACTGGTAAATTCCATCATTGTCCTCTGGTATACCTCAGGGAGTACTACTGGAGTTACTAGCAGGTACTAGTACTTTAATTTAAATTTTATGAAAAAATATAGCAGCCTATGCAAAAAGTATTACAATAGACTTATCTTCAGTAGATACATTTTAGAATAAGCTGTTGTCATGAATCAGATGAAACACTTTTAACACTACATATTCCCATAGATTCTCAAAGTACATTAAAAGCTTACTTAGCTAGCAAGCAAAGACGAATGGTTATCTAAATGTAATGTAATATCAAAATTAGCTGACAAAAATAACAGTACAATAAATGTAATGAATGACATACAGGGTTAAATTAATGTTCAAAGCAAGCTAACATAGCTAAAAGCTCAAATGTAATGTATATGCTTAATACAGCAAGCTAAAAGTCAGCCTAAGGGTTAGCTGCTATTTAGGATTAATCTATTATATTGTGTAAACTGAAAAAGTAGGTTACTGATAATAGTGGATTTGTATGAAAAATACTGTTACAACAGATACTTTATTCATAATTAGTAGTGTTTAAAAATTAACATACATTTATTTTATGAAACATATAAGTGGGTCAGTGCTTGGTCCTTGTGGTATGCCAGAAAAAACGGTTATGAACTACTTTCTTATATCATGTAGGTGGAATTATGTACTGTGTAAAAAAATTAAGGTATTATAATAACATCATTCTTTATTGTCTTTGCAGTCATACTTTATACAATACTTCGATGAAATTGGAGTACGACAGTGCAAGAAAACAGACATGCAATAATCACAATACATACACAGAATAAAATATATACAGAATAAAATATACAATATGCGTGAATTAAATTATTTGCAGAATAAAATATATGATCCAAAAAGTTAAATCAGGCTTACTGCAAAAAAGCTGCTGAGTATCATGTTATTTCAATGTTATACAATCGACTGTAAACCAATACTTAATGGTAGGCTGTATTATTATTCATTCTAGTTTTCTTCATCCTGTATGCGCTGAGTCAATTCTAGTTTCTAATTTTAGAAACAGGAACTTGTTATGTTGTAAGGGTCGGTGCCAGCAGAATGCTTTCTCACTGAGATAATGATGACAACAACAGTTTAATTTATTTATATGATTTTAATTTTAATGAAATGCATGCATACAAAAATAACAGAAAGTATACTAGTAGAGTACATAATAGAAATTAGAGCAGAGGTGTGAGTGTTTTATATAAGAGTTCAGTAAGATGAGACTTGTCCTTTACAGACGAAAATGTACAAACAATAGACTGGGCGTAAAAAAAACTGGTTTGAATTGTTCAGTGAAGTGTTTGCACTGACTACAAACAATGTTGTTCAGCAAGATCATACTGAGCTCAATGTACTGTCACAACACACACGTCAAACCAGTTTTAACCCTGCAAAATGGAAATTACATAACATATAACTCCAAGAGAATGAAAATGTAAATATTAACCTGATGGAAAAATGAGACCTATAAGAGAACTTTAACATGTTTTTAATATGTTTAGTATCACAGGTAATAGATCAATAGTACTATCCCAAAGGATGAACTAACAAGGTCCCTCGTTGTACCTGACACACTGTTTCACCTACAGTAGTGAGAGTCTTCAAGCAGTATCAGTTTATGCTGGTGCATGTGACATTCACTACATCTAATGAACTAGCTGCTGCAGTCAGAGGTGGAGGTAAACACCTGAAGACATGAGGGACAAAGGGACAGGATGAGAGGAGAGAATGACCTCCCTACTGTATCAGTCATTGATCTGTTTGTCCCCTTGCCAGTCTGAGAAGATTGATTTGTTTTTTAATTCCCTGACTAGTTTGTGTGAGAACCAATGTGATTCACGAACACATAAGTGTATGCAAAGCTGTGCGTTAATTAGAAACTTTAATATGATATACAGTACTGTGCAGATTTTGTTGTTTGAGCATAACTATGACCACACATGTACATTTCTCAGCCGTTGTAGTGATATATGTCCAACTTCTATATACAGCAAATATATAAACACTATTAAACAAAAACTAGCGTATTTTTCTAAATCCTCTGATATAGTTCATTCCTTTACTTTCTTGGCAAATTCCACTGGCATTTTCAGTTGAATAACCTCTCAGCTGGCATGACTGTTTCTGCACATGAAATTTGACACCATGGCAATGTGGCCCTATTGTTTATCTGTTGCTAGGTAACCCACTTCAATAATGATTCTATGATTCAACGTCGTTGTAAGGCTAGTGTATTCCAAAATGTATTATTTATTTTACTTTAGTATCTATTAGTATCTATATCTCCCAAAATATTGGTCCTATCAACTTGCCGTTTTGCCAATCTGATCCTTGACCCTAAATACATAAGTACTCTAAATGGCCAAGGCCAGCTCTAACCGGTTTTCGAGTTAGAGAACGGACAAACATACAAGCATGCTTTTAATATATAGATTATCTCTCAGCTGGCATGTCTGTTTACTGCACATGAAATTTGACACCGTGGCAACGTGGCCCTATTGTTTATCTGTTGATGGGTAACCCATCTCAATGATGATTCTATGATTCTGGGCAAGGCTTGTAAGTTTACTGTATTCCAAAATTACTAATATCTCCCAAAATATTGGTCCTATCAACTTGCCATTTTCGCTAGTCTCTTCCTTGACCAAAAAATACATAAGTATGTCAAACTACAGCAGTCAGCTCTTTCCAGATTTTGTGTGATGCCCGAGACACACACACACACACACACACACAGAGTTCACTTCCCTTGTATAATATAGATGCTTCTTTAAAAAAAATAAAAAAAATCGAAATATTGTTGAAGCAATATGAGTTCATCTGGACAGAGAAAAGAATAAAAGACCACGAAAGCCCCTGGGACTCACTTTCAATGTTCAGATGTAAACTACTTGTATACACTATGTACACTTTCAGTATGTAAGCTCTCGAGGGAATGACAATATAATTGCAGAACTGCAGTATGGTATTTCTAATCATGGTTTCATCAGTGTATAATCATGCAAAAGAGGAATTCTTTTGTTTTTGATACCTTAGAATGGGGAAGTTGGTCACTTCTAAGTAAGATCTTCACCATCACTTCCTCCTTTTTACATTTTGTAGCAGGTAAGACAAACAGTGGACTCTTGAAATGAATCAGGACACATGAAAATAATGGAGAGCTTCATATAGAACAAAATTCTGTCTACACTACACACTCTAAGGGGAGTAATACAGTAGATACATGTAATGGAGTTATGTAATTAATTAAACATCATTAAAAAGATCTCAGTAACCCTTAATGACCAAGAACTACTTTTGAGGTGACTTCCAAATATATTTTTCTCTACATTTAACGTTGTACCTAACCTTATAAATAAATAAAGACAATGAAAGCGTGTGGGACATTCTAAGATGTGTAATATAACACAAGATTATTTAAAAAAAACATCCAGTCAACCCAAGAGAGTGACACTAAATACTGACTTTACCTGCAGAAGCTCTTTATGCGTATTTGTGCGAGTGAGACACTGTGTACATATTTCCTGCATATTCTTTTGCTAGAAATAAAGACACACACCCTGTAAAGAACCCTGTAAAAACAACAGGGCCGCTAAAGGGTTTTGCACAGTATTTAAATATATGGAAAGAACACGGGAGAGCTTATCTGAGAGTTTGAGGATAAACTATACGGGAGTTTAAAACTCCGGGTAAATTTATTTGGCCCACATCGGGTAGCTTCGTTTTGATTGGCTGCAGCACGGACCAATGAGAGAAGAGAGCGCGAGGGGAGAATCACGGAGGAGAAAGTGAGCGACGAAAATAGCTGAATGGGAAAATGTTGTATTATACCTTAACCTAGAGCATTTACGAACTATGTCATTTTATAAGGATAAGTAGCGAGGGTCAGTGTTTCTTTTACTCGGGAAGAAAATGTCACTGAGTGCGACGTGTGATTCCGTGTCGCAGAAAAGGACTGTCTCGAGCCTTTTGGGTGAGTTGACAGCTCGAGCCCTGGCTAGCTTTAAGTAAGCTAACGGCTAAAAACACGCAGAGGAAATATAATTAAACCATCTATATGTTGAAATGTATTGTATGTATAACTATAATTAAACGATGTGTATTCTCACAGATAAACCAGACTTCTGCCACCTGAGCCACTGGTTAAGACCGACACTTTTCTCAAATGTTTTATTTTTTGTTTATCCACCATGGGCCCATTGAGAAACAAGTGATATATACCTGTCCTCCTCGGGCGTCAGAGTGACAGCAACAACCAATCACATAAAATATGCTAAATTAATGGAAGCAATATAAGAAAGATAGTGAAAGAGGAGTAAAGATAGAGGCAAACAGATCATACCAGGGATATCCATAGCTCAGACCCCTCTACAGGTGCTTATGTGAAACACAAATTATCAAAAAAAAGTAACTCCAGGGATTTTGATAATACAAATATGATCCAGAATTACTACAAAATCTAAAGCAGAAAAGCCACTCAGCTGAGTTTATTTCAAAAGTGCTTCATATTGTGCCTGTCAGAAGTTTGGAAACACCTAGTCTTGTGTTTCTTTGAAAGACACATGCCTTTTCCTGTTATTTATATGAAACAAACTAGGTTTACTAATTTACTACTGCGAAGAATTATTTTGGTCAAGCAAATATATAAATGTATAGCTAATGGTACAAATTGTCACCTTATCATATTCTACATTGTATTTAACTTGCACGTATTAAATGAGTTAGCATGATCTCCAAGCTTTTTCTGAACAGAAATATACAGTCCCAGTCCTACATTAGATGTGTTATTTTAGTAAAGTTCTAATGTCCACATATATGCATTTCAGTCTCTGTATTAACATCCAGTCTGATATACATACAGTATGTTAAGTATGTACAGCGGTAAAAACAAATGTTTCAGGGAAAAAACAGCTTCTATAAACCCATGTGATAGTATTTAGTGTGACCTCCCTTTACACTTAATGTGTTTTTAACCTTTTTGTTTAGACTATGAGATTACTGCATTCATTTTCTGATGTTTTATACCGGGTTTCATTCAAGACATGTCAAATATTTCTAATTGTTTGTGCTGCTTCTTGTCATGGGCTCAGAGGTCACACTAAATAGTGACTTTACAACACATTTTGTTCATTTTTTTGTGTGTCTTTTACGGCTGTGTACATATGTCCTTTATTATCTTGTATTTGAAGAAAAGAGAATGGAAAAATAGATATATCTGATCATTTCAACCCTGCAAAAACAACAAAGCTAAAGGTAGAATAAGACTGCTGCACAGGACTTTAGCTTCAGGTATTTCATCCAAAATCTACTGCTATTACCTAAGGTGACAGTTTGACAACAGTGAAGCCATTTGTCCCAATATGTGTACATTTTTATGTTTGTTCAAAATCATACATACTAATCATACTCTTCATACTGTTTAATTACCTAGTTTCTTGCAGATAAAGAATATAAACATGAACTTGCATGTGTCTTTCTAGAGTAAGAAAAGACTAGGTGTTTCCAAACCTTTGACAGGCAATGTACATGAGCAAAAGAAATAAAATACCCCTCTATTCATACTTCTTCAGTTACACACCTGCCTTTCACAAACAAGTTTTGAAACTCGACTCCAGGTAGAATTCTAATTACAGTAGAGCAGCAATAGAATAAAAGGAAGTCTTTCCTTTAGTGAAAGGTTTCCCAAACTTCTGCAGCTTAAGACCCAAATGATAAATATAGAGTCTCTCTAAAGACCAAACAAACACTCAAGTTAGTGACAAATAATATAAGTAATTTTTTTCTCAAACCGGGCCATCTCTTTCTAGAAGAAGTTTTGTCTGAACACTTCACACACAGATCAGTATGAACCTTTAGAGAACTAAGCATATTTCCTAGTTCCTGTCCTGTGTTCTGTATTCTCAGCTGGTCGTGTGTTAAAGAAGGCAAAGCATGGAGATGGTGAGCAGCTGCAGGAAGCGGCGATCCAGCTGTTGGAGCAGCAGCAGAATCTCTGCAGTCTGCTCAGGGAGGTCGGGGTGAGTGTGAGAACTCAAACATGACAGAACAACCATGGATGGCTGTTCCAGTGCACTGTTTGCTCCTAAAGTTCTAGCTTCTGCACAATGAAATTGAGTCACTTTTTGTTTAATATCACTGTCAAATGAATATCCCGGGGCTTTGAACTGTTAATCAGTCAAAACAAAGACATTTAAAGAGACCAAGAGCGAGCCAGGTTTTCTACATTAAGCTTTGCTGTTGCAGCCAATATTATTTATCAGAAATATCTGGAAAGATTATCATAATAAAATGGATTGTTATTTTCAGGCCTAACTTTCACACTCAGACTCCTCAGGCCAGAGTAAATGTTATCATAATGACTTATAGATAATGACATCTACAAATGATTCTCCTTGTTTTAGTGTAAAAAAGTTAAGTTACATTAAAATGTTTACATTTACAAACTGTCTCATCACAAAAAAGTGAATAACATGAACAAATATGAACAACATGAAATATTTTAAATATTCTGTCTGTTACTAAATGTTTTGTGTATGTGTAGATACACTGTGATCTGTAAGTTGTAATGTACATGTGTAAATGATAAACTGAGGCAGAATGTTGGTAGAACTGCACTTATTTTTCTTAAGAAGTTTCAGGTTGTGGTTGTTTATGTTATTCACATTTTTTAAAGGATAGTTTGTTGATGTAACATTTTCATAATATAATTTTACTTTTTCACTGTTATTATTTTACTGGTCTGACCCACTTCAGATCATATTGGTCTGTATGTGGCCCCTCACGTAAAATGATTTTGACACTCCTGTTCTACAGCCTGAAAACAGATTTTAAAGATGGGATAGAATTCTTATTCACGGGCCATTTTAATTACAGTAATGAAAAATGATGATGGAAGATTTACTCAAGAATCTATCAAGCACTGTAACTACAAATTTTTACTCTATTTTTTTCCAGAATGCAAATCCATGCAATGTTTTCTCCTGTGAGAATGAAGAAAAGAACCAGTCATCACAATGGGGCATCCCAGCAGCCATCACAGGTTCATTTGTGTGTAAGTTTTATTGAAATAATTCATTAGAGGTTTGTGGCCAAAGTTGAAACATGACATGCAAAGGCCTAGAGCTTCAATAATCCAAGTTAAAGACAGTGTCTGTGTGTTTGTTTTGTGTTGTCAGTGTGTGAGCTGAGACGTCAGGCTGTGCAGCTCGGTGTCCCAGTGCCAGCGCTGTCGGTCAAGATGGTGCTGGAGAGACTGACTGAGATCACTGCAGCTGAGGAAGAGGATGATGAAGAGGAGAGAGAGCTGCTTACCTCCTCTCAGAGAGTGAGCGTCTCACAGTGGGGTTCAGAGTTCACCTACAGGTCACAGTTGTAGTTCACTGTGGCCTGAGTTTGACTCTTCTGTTGTGTTAGAGATTATTTCTGCTTCTACAGCTTTGGAAATAAATACACTATATGGACAAAAGTATTAGGACACATCATGGCTACAGCTGTAAGATGCCCTGTTCATGCTGATTTGAGATATAGACATCAATATTTCCCCAAAGATTATTGGGAGATTTTTCTTCTTAAGTGAGAAGTAAAGAAAGTGGTTAGCTGCGGTAGAAAATGATTATTTACACTAGGAGCATGAAAAATATTTTATAAATTTAGAGGTAGAACATTTAAAATCAGAGTCATGGATTAAAAAAAAAACTAAATCAATGTTGAGAGAAATGAAGTAAAAACCATCTGAGGTATTTTTGAAGCAAAGATAACATTTCAAACCAAACTAACCAATGCAATATTATTTATCCCAATATAAAACTGTATTCTGATATTTGTCATTATTGTTTTGTATCCCAGACCCCTGTTAGAAAAGAAACACCTGAAACCAACTGTTACTTAACTACAACAGCAAATGAGCAAATCTTCAATGTTAAGACTTTATTCAAGCACCAGTTTAAATCTCACAGGTGTTAAGTTCATGGTCAGATTTGACACAGAATAGATTCAGCCTCGAAAGTTTGCTTTTACTGTGACTGAACTGAGCAGTGAACTGTACCGCTCCACTCTGCAGTGTTCTGTCTTTGTGTGATTCACTTTGTCATTGTGGTTGAGTCTCTCTGACACACACTGTCATGGTGACATGGTGCTTTGTGGGTAACTTCTGTTTACTGGTCTGCCTGTTGGAAATAGTTGCTGCATCACATCTATGGTGCAGATCCCTTGGCACACTGTTCCTTTTTCTGTGGTCTGTCTTTCATTCTACTGCCGGTAGTTGTAGAAACTACCATGAAAACTACCATGAGATCCTGCTCTGGTCTGTTTGGGTTCTGCAGGTCCAGCTGTGTGTCCTGTTGGAGTCTGTCCGAGACCTCCTGTCCCATGGAGCTCTTTGCCCAAAGCTGCTATGGCAGGAATACAGGAAGGCTCAGGTGTGTTCCACAATGCACAGAAATATTAATAAGCACCTATAACAGGGGTGTCGAACATACGGCCCGCGGACCAAAACCAGCCCACCTAAGGGTCCAATGAAATAATGTGCTGTATTTGCAGAGACTCCCAAAGCTGGAGGTGGTGTTCCATCTTCATTCCTGCAACATACTCACCCTCAAGTACATCTTGGAAAGGTGAGGCATACTGTATGTTCAGTATGTGTGCAACGCTTAAAAAACCTTATAATGTCTTAATGTGTATTTGTAAAACAGTTAATTGGGACCAGTTTTAGGTAAAACAAAAATACTTTTGAAATATTTGTAGTGTCACATTTTTTTGTGATATTTCAAGAAATTAACTCCTAAATAGTTTTTCTTCATTTACATTGTGATTCTCAAACAATATATGATATTTATCTGAGAATTTCCATGTTTTTTTCTTTTAAATTTGCAATTGTAATTTAAAGATTTTTGATTATCTCAAACTATTCAGCTCCCCCAGTTCATGAAAAATCATTAATAGACTGTCATATTTAAGATCTCCGAAGCCATTAAATAGTCTGGATTTGTGATGTCTTGAGTGAGACAATTGGTTCTGTGTGAAAATTCATATTTCTCATGTTACAAAGCTTTAGACCAACAACTAAACCTCAGACTGTGCCCACAGGTAAATTCAAATGTCAATGCAATCCTGCATTTGCATTGACCCGTTGAAAAAATTTAGATGAACCTAACTCTCCTCAATAACCATATTGCAGTAAAAACCACCACATATGTCCACCTGCCTCTCAAAAGATGATTTCATCTTAAATGAGGTTTGATACTATCTTAAAAAGGTCTTAAAATTTGAATTTTATGTGCAGGTTCCTGTCTTCTCCCTGGCATTTATCTTTATTTTGTTTCATTAGTTTATTTTTTAACTTTTCAATAAACACACTCAGTTTAGTGCCTCTGTGTGGATGCAGTAAAAGGCCATTTTTACTCTTAAATACAAACTGAAATGTATTTTTTTTGTTTGTTTCTGTCTTTTCAGGGATGAAGGGGTGAGGTCGTGGTTGGTGCCTCAGCTGAAGGCGTTGTGCTGCTGGACTCCTGCACATGATGGAGATGAGGCCAAACAAGTTCAACACAGAGTGCTGTCAAGTAAGAGCATGTTATTAATCATAAAATCTGTAAAATCACTGGCGTCTTCTGTTCAGATAATAACTTTTTTTTTTTTAACATTAGATAGAGAGTAGATCATCAATATATAAATGTTTGTCACATTTTGCCTGGACAGGACTGAATACATCTCCTTGCTTATAGTATCAGAATACACTATATGGACAAGTTGGTTCCAGGTGTTTCTTTTCTAACAGGGGTCTGGGATGCAAAACAATAATGACGAATGTCATAATATACGGTAGTTTAAATTGGGATAAATATCATCACATTGCATTGTTTAGTTTTGTAGATATGTGAATATTGATGTTTTTATCTCAAATCCTCATGAACAGGACATCTTTCAGCTGTAGACATGATGTGTCCCAGTATTTATGTCCATATTGTTTGTAAACATCAATATTTCCTTAAAGTTTAATGGGAGATTTTTCTTCCTCAGTGAGATGTGAAGAAAGTAGATGGTTA
>JAPQRQ010000003.1:20158842-20176281 GCA_037367365.1 Apogon talboti | reverse complement strand
GACATGCTTATTTTTATGTTCAGATAATGATATCTTTGATGAAAAAGTCACTTTTTCTTCAGTTTTCTTTGTTTTTGATATAATAACCCTCAACTTTAATCTGAGCTTTTATGAACATCTACATGATCAATGAATTAAATACAAAAAAATAGATAATTTTCACTTAAAAAAAACAAAATACAGAGGATAATATTATAATAAACAGTAATAAATTGTTTAATGGTTAAATAGAGAGAAAAATTACTTTGGGACCTGCTATAAAAGTAGCACTGGGTCTTTATGGGTTAAAACATGTTTGAGTAAATGTACATTATCTTGTGTTTTAGCCTCCTGGAATGAGAAGATAGTCCTGTTTTAATTGAAGTCTGATACATGAGCTTTAACCCCTCATCCACCAGCGACCAAAACCATCTACTGATCTAAACTGTTGAATAACTCCTAAACCACTAATCCTATAAATACAGTGAAATAATTCATGTAAAATGCAGTTTCTCAGCTTTTCTACAGCATCAGGTATGACCCATTTGGACATTCTGAAGCTCCATAACCAACATGGAAACACCAGCATCTTCTGCAACATTGACTCCCCACTGTTTTGATAGAATAACCTTCTGGCATACTCTGATCTTTTATGAGCATCATCATAATCAGTGAATTCAATATTGGAAAGCACCTGATTTTCACTGAAAAATGCAAAATACAGACAATAAATGGGGATAAATCACTTCAGAAAGGTTAAATGTAGAGAAAAATTCATTTGGTAGTCGCCACAATAATAAGGCTTAAATTTGTGTTATAAACTTTACCCTAAATATCAACTGTTTTGATTATGTTTTTAGTTAGAAAATGCTGATATTAATCTTAAAGTGTAAGGAGTAAAAGCAAAAATCTGAAAAAGACATTGCTCCAGTTTTGACCTCTGACCCTAAAACCCTGTAAATGAAAGGTCATTGAACTTGAGGATGATGCATGAAAACATGTTAGAACCGTAAAGACATCCTCATCTTCTGCCCCCAGGTTCTTAGTTCTTTCTGAGTTTTTTTTTTTTTTTTTTTTATTCCTGAAAAAAAAAGTGCCTTTGTTTCCACATGCTCTATCAGAAAACAGACGTCCTGTTTTTTCCTCCGCTTCTTCTTGGGTTGCACATGAGGGGAAAAAAAAAAAAACCTCCTTCTGTTTTTCCCATTTTGAGAATGATAAACGCGGTGCTTCTGTTTTAGACATCTACCTCACAGTCCCAGGTCTGCCATTGAGAGAGGAAGTGGAAACAGTCCAGGTGATACAGACCCAACAGTTTGTAAGGAATCTGGCTTCAGGTTCAGATGCTGACGGGGGGAAAACAGCTCGTTTTTAGTTTGACATCACTGCGTCTGCTTGTAAAAGTACACAACTGCATATACTGATGCAGTTTGATCGGATTTCAGAATGTTTATTTGGTTAAAATGCAAAATAGTTCAAAGTTACTAGAGTATAAAGACATATCTTCCAATTTGTGCTCAATTCAAATATACTCAGTGATTTGATCATTATTTTGAGATAAAAAAGCCATTATATCCAGAATGTTTTGACATTTTCCACAAATCCCACAGATTGTAAGGAATCAGGCTTCAGGTCCAGATGTTTGACCCATAAAGACCCAGTGCTACTTCTTTGGCAGTTCCCAAATACGTTTTTATCTATATTTTATATTTCTTACGTGATTTATGACCAGTTATTATAATATTATCCTCTGAATTCTGTGTTTTTTTTAAAGTGATAATAGGTATTTTCCTGTATTTGATTCACTGATCATGTAGATGTTCATAAAAGCTCAGTGTAAATTCAAAGGTCGCTGGTGGATGAGGGTTAAAGTTCATGTATCATTAAAAAAAGAACGTCTTCTCGTTCCAGGAGGTTAAAACACAAGATAATGTACATTTACTCAAACATGTTTTAACCCCTAAAGACCCAGTGCTACTTTTATAGCAGGTCCCAAAGTAATTTTTCTCTCTATTTAACCTTTCTTAAGCAATTAATCACTGTTTATTATTATATTATCCTCTGTATTTTGTGTTTTTAAGTGAAAATCATGTATTTTCTTGTATTTAATTCACTGATCATGTAGATGTTCATAAAAGCTCAGATTAAAGTTGAGGGTTATTATACCAAAAACAAAGAAAACTGAAGAAAAAGTGACTTTTTCATCAAAGATATCATTATCTGAACATAAAAATAAGCATGTCCATCCACTGTCATTGATCCAACTCCATGGGTTTTACTGGTGAATCAATGTTGTATAAGGTGATGATGTTTCCACGGTAACTACGGAGCGTCTGAATGTCCAAATGGGTCATATCTGGTGACCATGAAAAAATGACAAATTGCATTTTAGACGAATTATTTACATGTATTGATATGATTAGCGGATCAACCATTCCTGAGCAATTTAGATCAGTTATGATTTTGGTTTCCAGTGGCTGTACGAGTCTTTATAGGTTAAACAGAAAAAAAAAAAAAAAAACCCAGCTTGTTTTTACCTTCAGATGCTGTTTCTGCGTATAAAACCACAAATTAAGTCAGCACAGCAATAGAGACCCATACTGTGTATTCAATTAGACAAATTAGAATATGTTACAGTAGTGAAAAGTTTGGTAATGAGGATTAGGAGCATGAATGCAAATGTTGTTGAGCCTCTTTCTAAGGGTAGCTCTGATTTTTCTCTCTTTAAAGTGAAGTATTGCTGGGCTGAATTTGTCTGAATTTTAATGTGCACTAATTGGAGCAATTACAGTCATTCATCTAGCGTGCCTGCTCTGCTCATTAATAGCACCAGTGAAACCCAGCAGCAAAAATAACCCAATGGGGGAATCAGATAAGAAAACTAGTACCTGGAGGCCAAAGCACTTTTCCTTCTCCACAGTAAATAATACACTCTCTATTTCACAGGCTACGGTACAAAATATAGGCCAAACCACAGTGAAATGACTCCTGTTTTAAGACCGTGTCCCTCCACAACATTTCCTGGGACAATAGTAGGTCTAGATTTATTACAAAGTAAAGGTAGCAACACTATTTGCAGCAACTAAAGCTGTACTGCCTTTAAAATCGACTCAAAATGAAGTAATACTAGGTATGTGGACTGCACATGATTATACTGTATATAATATAGTGTTGTTTGGTCTTTGCTGACATAACAACATATAAAAAGACATAAACCTACCCAGTCATTTCACACCACATATACTGATGCACAGTATAAGTGAAGAATGCATCATATTTTAACACAATCACACAGTTTGCATCGTCAGGCGAATGATTATTGATTATTTTGCTCATCATTTGATTGGTTTATGACATTTGTTAATAACATACCACTGTTCCCCAACCCTACTATACTGGTTTTACTGTTACATCTGAGTGATTGAAGATGCAACCCAATACAAGTACCAGAGTTTATTTGACATGAAATATGATTAGTTCATGTTTTCACCTTTGGCTGTTTCCATTGTATCTTTACATTACCACTGAAAAGTAATTAAAGACACCAAAGTATAAAGTATATTGGTAATTATTTTGAGAACTAAGTCATTATTTTGAGATTCTAGGTCACTACTTTGAAATTTAATGTCATAATTTTGAGAACTAAGACATTTTATGAGATAATAGGCCATTATTTTGAAATTTTACACAACTATTTTGAGATACTACTATAATATTTTGAGATTCTATGTGATTATTTTAAGATACTACACTATTATTTTGTGATACTACATCATTAGTTTTAGATACTATGTTGGCATTTTAAGACACTCTGTTATTATTTTGAAGCTATATGTCATTATTTTACGATACTCCATTATTTCTAGATACTTTAATATTATTTTGAGATACTACATTACTTTTGAGATACTACATTATTGATTTGACATAGTATAGTATTGTTTTGACATGCTGTGTGATTATTTTGAGATACTATACTATTATTCTGTGATACTACATCATTAGATTTACAAAGTATGTTGGTATTTTAAGATGTGTCATTATTTTGGGATTCTACATCATTGTTTTAAGATTCTCCATTATTATTTTGAGACACTTCATCATTGATTTGACATAGTATACTATTGTTTTGACATGATATGTGATTATTTTGACATACTACATTGTTGTTTTGAGGTACTATGTGATTACTTTTGAGATGCTACACCATTATGTCAGCATACTAAATCATTATTCTGAGTATTACTTGTTTATTTGGAGTTTCTGCACCGTTGTTTTGCATTACTACACTATTATTTTACAATACCAAGTCATTATTTGAGATACTAAACCATTATTTTGACTCGAAGGATCTTTTTTCTTGCTTTATAGTGGCAGATATTGGTTTCTACATGCAGTGAATGAATCACCATGTGTTTTTATCAAGATATAAACAGATATAGGGGATGCAAATGAGAAATCCCCAAAGGAGATGACAGATCATTACAGTCTGTGATAGTATTCATCCAGTGCAGTTAAAGTACTGGTCCCCGTTATAACACCATATCTGTTATTGACATTTTGACTTAATATCCCATTGGGCATATTTTTGAGCTCACTGTAGACTTTGACTCATTTACCTTTGGAAGAAAAAATGCCTTTACAAGAGACAAAACTGACTCATATTATTACTTTCCAAGTTGTGAATAACTCAGACGTTCCTCCACCTCCACCGGTGACCCCCCCTGCAACGACACCCGGTCAGGATGAGCTGGTGTTATGGCTACAGTCGGCCACACATCAGGCCTAATGGCAGGCATCACAACCACCAGTGTACAAAAGGAACAGGAATAGTTTTGTGTTTATAAGTCAGGTTTCTGTCAGCGCCACCCAGGCTTGTAAATGAATCAAACAGAGCAACGTACTGGTGGAAGCTCCACTACCTGTGCAGGAAATCACTATGGAGAATTCATGTGGTGCAGCATCAGCAAACAGTCCACAGCCTGCATTTTTTTTTTTTTTTTTTTTTTTTACTGGCTCGTGGGTGGAGATGGTGAAAAATAGTTTGGCAGTAAATTGCAACAATCTCTGGCGAGTCCTGTTTTGGAGTATTCAGCTGCTTCTGTACAGAGATGTGTATTTCAGTCCAAGGTTTCAATTATCACATCCTGAGTATACAGACAAGAGTTCCCAGAAGCATCTGTATGAGAAAGGAACTCAGAAAAGTGAACAAAGAAATACTGAACCACAGAAGGAATGGGATTTCTTTGGAAAAGTTTTTTTTTTTTTTTTTTTTTATACGACGAATAATGTGTCTGATGCAACTTTAAATAAGCCTTCCAACAGTCTCTTATAAGTGTTGAGATGTGGAATCCTTCCAAAACCAATGTACAAGTCTTTTTTAGCAGCAGTCTCCCCACAATACAGGGAGTTCTTCATCCACTGTAGTTTCCATGTAATAGAAAAAGTATCACAAATTCAGTTCATATTCCAGTTTTGGAAAGAAGCAGCTGGGTGAAAAGTGTTAAATTACAACATGCCTTGTGGTTCTGCTGTAAGTGACTGTACTGTCTGCTCAGTACACGGTGAATTGTTGATGTTTCCACTGACCTTTCCACAGGCTGGACAGCTTGATGGTGGTAATAAGCTAAACAAAACAGACCCAAACCGAGGCCGAGATGGAATTACGACTGGGATTTAGGATCAGCCTGATCTTGGTCATCCTGGCCTTGACTCTTTCCAATGAGAGAGTGGACGCACAGAGGGCAGGTAAGACCATTACGCCTGAACAACAACGGATTAGCATGAAGAAATATGAATGGGAAGGTAGCTGTGTTGGTGCAAAAATTTACTATATTTAGTGTGTGTTCACCTCTTTACCTTGGTGCCAACACATTGTATTTGTTAGAAAACCTATGGTGTTAGACCATTAAACACAGGAGTTCTTGTTCCAGCTCTGCATTTCATTTTTGTCATTTCAGATCCAAACTAGAAATTTAAGGCGAAAATCACAATCAAAGCTTCAACAGACATGAAACTCCCATGTTCTGTGATGTAAAATTACTGCTGAGTCTGGTAGCATTGAAGATAGTGATACGTCTTCATAGTGCTCCAAGGCTCTAGAGGTATTAGTACATATTTCAGCGTAGTATCAACCAATCACACTATAGCAAAACAACTAATTATAATAGAGTTCAGAGTCACTCTAATTGATCCAATGTACCACCAACCACCAGTCAGGGATGTAGTATTTCTCTTGATATGTCCATGGTTAGTGTTAGATTCAACAGTCAAGATTCAAGAAGTTAATTGTCATATCCTCCTAAGACCCACTGTCCACGTATGAGGACAAGAAATTCACAGCTTTATATAAAAAAACAAAAAAAGAAACAACTGTCCACCGCAAATGACATTCCATAAAAATTTTTGAAAAACCGTTGCATCATTTCCAATATAAGCAATTATTTAATTAAAAAAAGCCAAAACTCAAAATCCTGTGGGGCTCCTGGGTCTTGGGAGGTTAAACACAGTACTACTGAGCAATGGCATTCTTATTTTGCGAGTTCCCTTCACATGGCCAAGGCAAACAATTAAAATAAACTAAAATGAAGTAAAGTAAATAAACTGTACAAGTAAAACAATTTAGGTAAAATAAAATGAAGCCATTACTCTGTGCAAAGAGTAAGTGTATCAAGGTGCAAAAAAAAAAAAAAAAAAGATTGATTGCGCAAGATAAAAAATACTGTCACAGTGGTAAGACATTGAGTGCAAATATTATTACTGTTGTGCAAATATGCAAGGATATGTACAGATATGAGTGTCAGTCAGTCAGTGGTTCAGTAGCCTGATGGCCTGTGGATAAAAACTGTTCCTTAGTCTGATTGTCTTTGCTCCGGTAGTGTCTGATTGGAACCCAACTCACTAACCCAGTGTTATTTATTGGAAAGTAATTAGATTGCATCATGCACTAATTATCATTTTCAGGATGTTATCAAGAAACACTTAAACATACATGAAACTCCTATTTTGTTACCATGAGTAATATAAGATAATGTATAGAAGCAACATTGATATGTGATCTGTGTTCATTTATAATGAAAGTAAAGAAGGTGTTTTTGGTCCTGTCTTTAAGGAAGTTAAAATCTGTTAAAATAAAGGTTAATATAAGTCACTAAAGACTTGTCTTGTAAAGTCAGCAGTGATTCATTATTCCTTTTTAGATAGAAAGTCATATTGTGATCTCTTGTATATAATACATCTTAGACATAATATCACCATTATTCCATCTTCAGGATCTGATTATAGTTTCACTTTTTTAATGTTTTTAAGTAGAAATATTACAAATTCTATACCTAAGATGTACACTGTGCTGTTGTTGCTATGTGTTGTATATAACTAGTGTCAATTTAGTTAAACAGTCAGTCAAACTTGTTTTTCACAAGCCAGGAATCAAACTATACACATAAAACTAATCCAAGTCACTTAGACATGGCATCTTAAACATTAAACAATCAAAAACTTGTAACAGTTGTTCTGAAAGGTGTAAGACAAGAGAGAAACTTAAGGCATGTGCACTTCACTCCATGTTTTCCCAGTGGACTTTACTGTTCCATAATGCATATCATGTCTCACAAGCATTTCAAAATAAAAGTCTATGCAAAATGGTATGTTATGACCTGGAACTGTGTGAAGCATATTATATTTTAAAGTTAAAGAAGCTAATTATCGTGAATTATGCTCACTTATTGCAAAATGAACTAAATCAAAACATTAGCATGTAATTTAAGAAAGCCTTTCTGTATCTGTCTTCTTTAGGGTGTAAAAATGTTCACTATGACTTGGCATTTATCCTGGATACCTCATCCAGCGTGGGAAAGGAGAACTTTGAGAAGATCCGACAGTGGGTGGCCAACCTGGTGGAGTCTTTTGATGTGGCGCCCGATAAGACCAGAGTGGCCGTGGTTCGCTACAGTGACCGGCCCACCACCGAGTTCAACCTGGGGAGACACCGAACCCTGGAAGATGTGAAGAGAGCTGCCCGTAACATACGCTACCTGGGGGGGAATACAATGACAGGGGATGCTATCAGCTACACCACCAACAACATCTTCACAGAGCGCAACGGAGCGAGGCCTACAGCCAGAGGCATTCAGAGGGTGGCCATCCTGCTCACAGATGGCCGGAGCCAGGATTATGTTCTGGAGCCCTCCAAGGCAGCTGCCCGAGCCGGTATCAGGATGTTTGCTGTGGGAATCGGAGAGGCGCTCAAGGTGGAGCTGGAGGAAATCGCGGCTGAGCCAAAGAACGCCCATGTCTTCCATGTGACGGACTTTAACGCTATCGACAAGATCAGAGGCAGGCTGAGGAGGAGACTGTGTGAGAGTAAGTCAACCTTCAATGCATCAACACTGACCCACCAGGAAAAACACACACATTCATACTGTAGATGTCTGCAGATGATGGACAACCTGATGAAATACCTAAAAGCAGTGTTAGCTTAGTTGAAAGTCCACAGCCTTTCGTACACTGATGAAAAAAATCATGATAACAAAATAACTATTATACTTTCTAGTTAATTTTGGAATACTACTTTATAATCACTAAAACTATGACAAAAATCTGCTGTCACTTACATATGAGACATGATTGTACATATACATCACCAGGCATCACTTTGTCCATGTTTACATACAGTCTATGGGATATTTCCTTCACATGAATAATAGCCTCAGATGTCATTTACAGAATTGTTAAAAAAATATGTAATTCATTGTAACACAGTTCATTCAACAATATAATCCAGCTATTTACAACACTTCTGTGTCACTTACCTGAAGTGTTATTGTCCGATCTCAGCCACTGCAGGTGTGTGTATTAATTTTTCAACTAAATTTTCATTTGTACACGCTTACAATTTTTGCTACAATTTTTAGATAGTATAAATGAGGTATTTTGTATATATGTCTCATCTGTACAAGAGGTGTGACAAGAGCATTTACACAATAATAGCCACATCAAGCAACAGATGGTTTATATCCATTCAAATATGAGAGAGCTTTAATTTTGTAACAGTTAAAGAAGCGCTGCATTTGCAGAAAAGTGCAGTGAAGTACTATACTTTTAACACCTCAAATGTGATTGGGTCAAAATATTAGGTACAGTTTCTACTTATGGAGCCTTTTTTCATTTCCAGTCTCTGGTGTTGCAGCTGTGGAGTTAGCACATGTGCCATCCACACTAACAACCTCCTTCCTACTGAGGAGCAGGTAAATGTGGATACACTAGAAACTTAGAAATTAAATGTATTTCTGGTTCACAAACGTTGCCATTACATCTATCTGTGGTTTGTAGAAATGTTCAACGGCAACATCTTTTCCCGGCGATTGGGTTTCACTAACGTTTCATGCCACATGTCTTCCTTTTGAAGTGCCTCACCCTGAACGTGCACTTAATCAAATAAAGACTCTTATTTTAACCTTTAACCACACACCGAGGAAAGACCCTGGCCACCAAACCCCACCCCAACCACAAAGTGCCGCTGCTCATGCACACTGTGCTTTCGTGGCCTCCCTTTGATGGAATATGAAGCGTGTGAGGGGGCTGTTGCAAAAATTGGCTTGTAAATGACAGTTGTCTAACCAAGACATTTCTGTGGTGAAGCTGCCTTTTTGACTGCTGCTTCAGTGCAGAGGTGTTTAGCACTGGAAAGCCTGTCCTATTCAGACTCAATGGTTTTTTTCCGCTTGAGTGTTGAGAAAATCTTTCAGCGGTGGAACTCTTTCTCCGAAATTAATGACACGACTTTATTTAGCCGAATTAATTCACTGAAGTTAAACAAAGTAGAAGCTTTAGTTTAACCAGTAGGTGAGCGGTGGAGTTGAAAACTATCTGTGTGTGACTGTTTAAACAGGGACGACGGATGCTTTGCACTCCAACGCTTGAAATTCCTACCTAAAATTAGCCAGACAGGAAAGAAAAGGATGCCTTAAGTCTTTACCGCAAACAGTAAATACAAAAGAGGAAATGACATGATTACATGGTTCAGTGTTGAGATGAGCAAACGCTAACTCTCTCTGTAATCTGGTCAACTTTGACAAGGCAAAAGTAGAGTTTCCTCCTCAGAAAGGAAGCGTCAAAGGCTGCGCGGTCTTTCACTTAAACGCCGCTGACCTTCAACCTTGCTTCTCGGCTCCTTAGATTTTAAATCTGCCAACCAAAAGGCTCAGAAGTGTCGGCTGTTTGTTATGTTGTAAAGCAAGGTTAGAACAAAATGCTTTGGCCAGAATGTACAACCAGAAGAAAGTTCCAGTGTTTTCTTTGTGTAATCTCTAAAATCACCACAAGTGAGTCTCTAAGTATATCAGTGGTCAGCACAACTGGCTCACTGAGCAACGCAAGTTATTTCCACCCAGAAAATTACAGCTCTAATGTTACAAGTGGGTCCGCTGCAGCCGTCCCAGTGTCCATGTTAAATGTTTTCACCTTTTAATCTATAGGTCTAAAAAAAGGGACGCTACTTATTCCGTCCAGCACCGAGTCATTAGACCCTGTGTGGTCTTACCAGGATCAGAACATCACGCACTTAACCTTAGGTGACCCCTAATGACTGGAACTTCCACCTTCACACTTTTAAAGGGTCAGTGTGTAACATTTGTGCATGTGTGTGTAAAATGTGTTGGAATCTGTGCCTAAAACAGTCCTACTAGAAAGAAGCCAAATTTAGTCATTTTATATTAAGCCAAAAAAAAAAACCATTTTTCTTGGCTAGGTCTCTCAAAACTAGAATTAAAGCTAGCCACTGAAAGACCTTAATGGCTTGAAAACTAGCTTTGCAAGTTCTGCTTATTACAAGTAACAAAAACATGATTATTCTGTTTAAGAAGGTCTCATTTTTATATAGAAAAATATATCCTCTTAAAATTGGGCTTATTTTTCTAACAAAAACTATGCTAGATGTGGTTAAATTCCTTTTTGGAATGCGCCTGGAGCCAGTCATTCTCTGGCATTCGCTAACTTTATTCCCATTGTAGGGCGGCGTAAGAAAAGCAACGCAGAACTTAAGAGTGAGCTTAAGCATTTTCAGAGTATTTCTGCATGGTTTATAGCGTAGGCAGCTTTGAAATGGAGTTAGCCAACATCAACAAATGACTCCAACACAAACTGCAAATCTTACACATTGAACCTTTAATATATGACAAGTAACATGGAGGAAAGCAAGACTCAGTAATGTCTCAGTGTTTGGCTTCTAAAATGACAGCTGCTAGTTTTATAATGCTAGTGCTTGTGTTGATGCATGTGAACCTGTCTGAGATATTCATTTCCAAAGGCAATTTTTTTGGTTTTTTTTTTAGTTTCTTTTACATAGCTTCCATTTTAACTCACAGCTGGATCCTTAAATTATAGCCTCAGGGCCACAACTGCTGGGAGTAGCTCAGCTATGTAGCATGCTAAGTCTCAGCACTGCCTTTAAAAACAGAATGACGCACTTCCATTCATTCACAGGATGGTAATTGTTGGTAGAGTTGCTGGTTTTATAAACAATATAAACTAAGTAACCAGTCTGAGATCTTCCATTATCTCTCTAAAAAGAGTTTAAGACAGAAGGGGAAAAAAATTACACCTTTAACAGCTGACCAATATACATTAAAATATACAGAATTTCCTTAGAATTTATACATATAAGGTAAAAAATTATAGAGAATTTCTACAATTTTTAGATTTCATGTATGAGGTATTTTGTATATATGTCTCATGGACACAGAAATGGTGTGCATTAGTATATATAACATATACCAGGTTGTTATAAATGTGTATATATTATAATATATATCATATATTTTGCATTATATTCAAGCTAATGTGTCATATAATACATATCGGACAGACACATATAACTATATGGTTAAAATTAGCTAATAAGCCGTTGAATGGTGGTTAAACTGTTTGTGAGATTTGCAAAAAAGCACATGGATGCAGACAGATTAATTAGCTGCTTTCACACGAGGCTGCAGGCTCTGGACTTTGCATAAATAAATTTTAAAAAGCCGTGTCAACTCCAGCTGCTTTAACAATGAACACTGTAAAGGTTAAAAGCTTCTCTGACTCGATGTATTTATAGCGGTGATTTAAGAAAATTGCAGGGTTTGATAGTAGATGTTTGGCAGATACTTGATCTTGTTGGGAACCTGAGTGTCTCAATGTGATTTTTTTTTTTAGACGCAGATAATATTTACGGCTGACAGCCAGGACACGGACAAATGGCGGACTAATATTAGGTTTAATGAGATGATCCTCTGAACAGATTGATTACAGGCTGATGACAGGAGCCTGATTTGCTGTCGTTACCTGAACCATAATATGAAAATTGATCTTTCCATGTGGCACAGGAGTGACTTCATGTTTGTGTTCAAGTGTAGAAGAATTGATTAGACTACTGCACATGGAAACACTGTATAGAGATAAAAGTTAATGAAGCTAGGGTACCATTAAACCAATAATCATTACATCCACACCATTGTCTCTACTTTTAAGGATACCCTCATCTTCTTCCAGTATGAGATTGAAAACACATTTATCAACTATCAATGATACACACACAGATTACAATTATTAGTGTTGAATCATTAATTGCTCATTATTTTCTTAACCCATAAAGACTCAAATGAATTTTTCCCTTTATTTAACCCTTCTAAAATGATTTATTACCATTTATTATAATATTATTCTCTGTAGTTTGAATGTTTTCACTGAAAATCGGGTATTTTCTTATATTTAATTCACACATCATGTAGATGTTTATAAAAGCTCATGTTAAAGATATGGGTTATTGTATCAAAAATGGAGAAAACTGAATAAAAAGCAACTTTTTTGGCAAAGTTTTCAATAACTGGACATAAAAGCAAGTGTCTCCATCCACCGAACGTCCAATGATGACCACGAAGAGATGACAAACTGTATTTTATCTCAAATATTTCAACGTATTGATAGGTTTAGTGGATCAACAGTTATTAAACATTTTAGACCAACAGGTGCTTTGGCTCAGTGGTGGATATTTGGGTTTTTATGGGTTAATGTTTGGGCTAGCTTCAGTTTAGTCTCCAGTCTACATAGATGCAAATACGTGCAAATCTATAGCCTAATTACAGGAAATTAACCAAATATTAAAATATGGGGGTTTTAGGTTAAACTCTGTTGCTTTTACAAATTATAAGGTGAATTTAGCATCATACTGACAAACTGCAGACTACATCTGTCCTGAAGAACACACACTGCCTCACATATGGTATTATTCATTTGTAATAGTCTATACAGTCATACAGGACATAGAAAAATGAAGATTAATAGGTTTTATTGTCACATATTTAGTTTAATGTTTGTTATTTTATGAATATTTGTGGTGATGGACTCTGGGTATTTTTCTTTATTATTTTTTTGGTGCCAATATGTTAATTAGTGCAATACAATCACAACAGCAGTGTGTGAGACTGGGGCTCTTATCGCACTTCGCACTTGGTTAATAATGGATGGTCATCTACACTAGGACTCACTCTGATCATAAAAAAACAACCTAAATAAACAAGACAAACAACACATTTTTTCTTTGATTTTTGGTTTATTTGCATTTTATTTTTAACATGTAAAAAGGAGAACACAAGTCAATCAATGAATCAAGAAAATATAATATTCTCAAATAGAAAACAACAGAAATAGAATAGAAAGCAACAAATACAGTCTCTCGTTGTAGTTTCCTGGCATATAGAAACCTGGTCCACAGAAGAAAATTTTGCCATTATATGTTTTTGATACATAACCTCAACATTTCTGAACCAAAAATATGATCCATATCAAGATTTTTCAATATATGTAAATCTGTGCTGCTCCTGTAAATATGACTAAACACTGTGTAAATATTACTAAACGCTTTGTGAAACTTTGCTCGATTAAGTTCATTTTTGTCTTAAATTGTTAATTACCTGTTTTACCTTGTCTTGTTTCGACTTTTATCTGCAGTTTTCCTTAGAATCTTAAAGAAACGCCTCAAATCTTACTCTTGTCTGAAAAAAGCAACAGCTAAATAGAACTTTTAGACCTTTTCTCTGGCATCTTAACTTAACCAATGCTGTCAGTGCTGAAACCCAAACATCATAATCATTACGTGAATGAAATAACTGAGACACATGATGAGTTAAAGCACCAGAGCGTTGACGTGCACTTTATGGACAAAAATAATAGGACACGTCACACCAACAGCTTATAGGACTTCCCATTCCTGTTGATATATATAAAAAATATTATAATAAAAATGTTCATGTCAGTTGGTGTCAATCATTACCACAATAAATGTCAAATCAATATCTTAAACTTAGAGGCTGATTTATCTTCCTGAGTTAAACACACCAGACGGCTACCTGTAGTGTAAATGAGAAAAAGTTCAGAAATCTAGAGATAAAACATGTAAAACAATTTAAAAAAAAAACAGTAGCATTGAGAAACATTTCATAAGTGTAGAAGACAATATAACAAAATAAGCCCTAAAACCAAAATAAAATGGTTTATTGCAATGATATTGATCACAATAAAAGATTATATTACAACTTTTTTTTATTGTTGTTGTTTTATCTAGCCTTGGATCTTGTTAGCAATGAAACACCTGAATTCAACATGTCCCAATACTTTTATCCATATAGTGAATCATTGAGTGTAAATACTTTTGTTCATTAAAGACATAAAAATCATACATATCTGTAGTTTGCACACACATACAGTTGAATACTGTAGTAACTTCCTGGGGATTGGGGTTGTTTCTCTGCGTGTTCCTACGCCTGTGAAAGTAGTCCCACAGTGCCCCACTCTACAGACAAACAAAAAACTGCAGATGTTTTAACATGTTGTTTTGTCTGCTAGTTCCACACAAAAAAAAACTTAAATAAAAGACTTGTGTTAAAGAATTTGATCTTCCATAAAAGATAAGATGGAAAACGTGTGAATTGGTAATTTGGTATAATTAACTCATCAATCGCATCTAAGTCTCTGTTTACATCTAATAAAAAAACACAGGATGGGAGGATTATCTGCATTCTATAGCAAAGAAGCTTAGCATCTTGACACAAATAGAGCGACTCCCACCAATAAAAACCTAATCTAAGAGTGTTGCTTTTCTCACTGTCATCACCACCACAGAAATATGTGTGTGTGTGGAAACATTAGACTGTAAGTATTCATTGAGCTTGTGGAGCCCACACAGTCCACAAACAGCAGCCCCGTCCCCACACGTCACAGTGGACGATCTGCAGCACTGCTCCTCAGATCACATATCAGTCCAAAGGCTGAACGCGTTTCAATGACAACACCACGACTTTAAACAATCCAACACTTAACACCCTTTTCCTCCATCTGCCCCCCTCATGAAGTTACACTTTTGGGGATGAAAGAATAACATATGATCAGATTCCCGACAGGCAGAGGTGGCAAAAGTACACACATTCTTTCCTCAAGTAGATGTGCAGGCACTGGAGTAAATAAAGACCCTGATAGATGGAGAAACACCAGCAGTAATGCAGCAAAAGTAGAAAAGTACAGGCTCTGAAATGTTCTATGTGAAGGACAATGTGTTCTGTATATTTCTGTGCAAAGACAATGTTCATTTAATACATTCTGTGGACGATTAAAGGGGCTATATGTTATATTTTTACTTTCATTAGTAAAAAAAACAAAACAATATATCAGATCATTGAGATATGAACTGAATACATTCATAATTATTTACTTATTTATTTTTATTTATAACCTTTATTTAACAAGGAAAAAAGCTCATTCAGATTAAAAATCTCTTTTTTCAAGAGTGTCCAGGCCAAGACAGCAGCAGAAATAGAAAATCACAGCCATACATCCACACTACAAATATACATAAAACACAATGAAAGTCAAGTCTAAAACCATATGTAAAACACTATAAGAACATACATATAAAACACCACCATCATTTTTAAAGGTATACTAAATAATCATATTTGGACTTACAGCGTATCTAACTGAACTATTGTCTTTTCTCCTCAGATGTCCTGTGTCCAAACATGAAGGTTCAACCTGATCGCTTCAAGCCCAACAGCACCAGTTATGGTCTTGATGAGGTTCCAGGTATGTGCAAACTGCTGCTTTCCCAACGGCAACATGCAACTCTGGCAACCCTGTCAACCGCAGTCAGCCTGTGATTTTTTCTAAAGCATTTCCTACACGGTTGCATTTTTATACATATACAAAGAGACGAAGAGGGACAATTTTAAATGCAAAGACTCCGACAGTTTTCACTCAATTTCCCTCCGTTTTCTTTTGTTTGGAAATGGAATTGATTTTATTCATGAGTTAGAAAGTGTTCAATTTCTCGCATTATTCCTGTTTTTGATTGCAACTCTAAAAGACGTAATATACTTGCAAAAGGGAAATGCTTTAGACAGAGGACAGAGGAACATTAACAACCTAACCTTACTGTGATTTAGTCAATTTGCTCCAAGTCATTTCTAATAACATGGCATTACCATTTTACAAACCAGGACAGATGTTGGCGTCGATCCATTTCCAAATGATGTGAAAATCAGCTGACTCGCAATTATCTGTTGTATTAAATACCAAACCCTACATTAAAATTATCCTTATTATAGGCAGGACCACTTATGTTTTGTTTTTTTTCCCCACTGGTGTAACATGTTCTTGTTCTACAATATTGTGACTACAGTCTGATTGAGTTAAGCAATTTGAGGTTATAGAAGGACATGGTCTTGCTGAATTAAAGAGTAACCTTCCCTGTTATCGGCCTAAGTACCGACTTACACGAACCTAAACTGAACGAGTGCTTCTGCTGTGCTATGTTCACTGAAAAAAAGCCTTCCAAACTCCTCCAACTCAACACGACTCAAAAAATACACAACTGATCGAGTATTAGAAATAAAAGTGACATTCGTGTTTATTCTATAAAGTACTGAGAACATTTCTGTCAACTTACAAACCATAGAATTTATTCACAGAACATGAAAATTGATCAAAAGAATAAAACTTCCGTCCCTCGTTGGACTAATGCAAAGACATTCCCATTCAATCTTAACACAATATTTATGTTTTGACTCTGGAAGACATTACTAATCAGTATCTGGTGGAATAACCTGGTTTTGTGAGTCTTGGCGTGCCCTCCACCTGTCTTCCATATTGCTGTTGGCTGCTGTAGGCCACTCTTGGCACAATAATGTAAGAATCTTGGCTTTGTGTGACAGCTTGTGACCATCCATCATCCTCCTGATCACATTCCAGACAGACTGACCTCACAGAGAAACGACAATGTTGGGAGATTTTTAAGAAGATTAAAACAATCGTGTTTATATTGGTACTGTTGACCTCTAGTGGTTGTATGAATAAGTCTATGTAAAATAGAGGGGCAAGACGGGCTAACACTGATCAGATGACAGTGATAAACCAAACCTTATATATATA